>PVJH01015758.1:0-52534 GCA_004026705.1 Nesogale talazaci | reverse complement strand
AAAAAAAGAGGCCTTGAGTGTGCAAATGGTTAAAGCACTTGGCCATTAAACCAAAAAGCTGATGGCTCCCGTCGCTCTGGAGGCAAAGGAAGGAAGACCTGGTGACCCAGGGTGGGGAATGGGTGATTGAGAGCCCTGGGGAGCACACTGCATCACTGGCATCCAGGGTGTTCCCGGGAGGCAGAATCAGTGCCAACAGACTTTTTTTTTTTGGGGGGGGGGGCATCACTGCTCTTCGGTGGTGGGAGTAGGAGGCCCAGCCCCGCTGCTGGAATTGAACCTCTGTCCCAGTGGGCCGCAGTCCCGCGCACAACCACTACGCCACTGGGGCTCAGCCCCAGACTTTTTTTTTCCCCTTTAAATCATTTTACGTGGAGCTCATACAATTCTTATCACAGTCATCCATACATGCATGTGTCAAGCACATTTGTACATCTGTTGCCACCAACACTTGCTTTCTACTTGAGCGCTGAGTATCAGCTCCTCATTTTTCCCGCACCCTCCCCCACCCTGATCATTAATAAATTATTATCATTTTGTCATGTCTTACACTGTCTGATGTCTCCCATCACCCACTTTTCTGTTGTCCATCCCCAGGGAGCAGTTTATATGAAGATCTTTGTGATTGGTTCCCCCTTTCCACCCCACCTTCTTTCCAGCCTCCTGGTATTGCCACTCTCACAACTGGTCCCAAAGGGATCATCTGTCCTAGATTCCCCATGTTTCCAGTTCCTCTCTGTACCAGTGAACATCCTCTGGTCTAGCCAGTATTTGTAAGGTAGAATTGGGATCGCGATAACTGGCGGAGAGAAGGTAAGGAAACATTTAAGAACTAAAGGAAAGTTGTATATTTTGTAGTTCCTACACTGGACCCTGACTGGATCATCTCCTCCTTGCAACCCTTCTGTAAGGGGATGTCCGGTTGCCTACAGATGGGCTTTGGATCTCCACTCCACACTCCTCCTCATGCACAATGATATGGTTTTTTGTTCTTTGATGCCTGACATTTGATCCCATCAACACCTTGTGATCACAGAGGCTGGTGTTCTTCTTCCATGTGAGCTTTGTTGCTTCTGAGCTAGATGGCCACTTGTTTACCTTCAAGCCTTTCAGACCCCAGACACTAGGTCACTTGATAGTTGGGCACTCTCAGTTTTCTTCACTACAATTGCTTCTGCGCCCATTTGTCTTCAGCGATCGTGTTGGGAAGGTGAGCTTCATGGAATGCCAGTTTAATGGAGCAAGCTGTTCTTGCATTGAAGGAGTATTTAAGTGGAGGCCCAATGTCCATCTGTCACTTTAATACTAAACTTATAAATATATGCACATAGATCTATTTCCTCATCATCATATATAAAAGTATTTATATACATACAGGCCTGTATTTAGACCTCGATAAGTGCCCTTTGCCTCCTATTTATTTCCTCTATTTCCTCTTGTTCCACTCTCATGATCAGCCTTCATTTGGGTTTCAATAATTCTTCTTGGTTACATTACCCTTGATCAACCCCTAGGGGGCCTCTCACTCCCTCCTTGCCACCGATTTTGGATCACTCGCTGTTCTCCTGTCCCTGGGTTGGTTAGCACCACCTCCTTTTTCCCACCTCCCCCTCTCATGTCCCTCCAGAACCATTGGTCCCGTTGTTTTTCTCCTCCAGATTGTTGATCCAGCCTATCTCATCTAGAGAGACCTGAAGAGATAATAATATGAACCAAAAAACAAAACAGCAAAACAAAGCAACAACAACAGAAAAAAAAATACAATGACAAAAAAAGAAAAGTCGGCAAACAGCTCAAAGTCTGTTTGTTGACCTTTAGGAGTGTCTTCCAGTTGAGTCTGATGGAGTGCCATGCTCTGAACACAGTCTACTTTTGGTTCTCCCTGGGGACTGCCTTGCTCTGCTCCCCCTGCTGTTCTGTTGCACGCCCTTAGTGTTTGCCTCGGTGTGGTGGTGGGGCCAATTGGTCTTTTATAGAGGTAGATAGATATGGTCGGGGATTGCCTGTGAAGTGGAAATTGAAGACGTGAAACAGAGCCGAGATTTGAATTAGACTTAATGCAAACGTTAAGGAAACCGGCCTCCAAAAAGAGAATGAACTGAGTTATAAACCAGACTGGCTCGGAGAGAATCACCAAGGCCCTAACTCCCAGCCTTTTTGCTGAATCAGGAAGGGTATTTGATCCCATCATGAGCTGTGGCCTTGAGAGCTAAGGTCTTGTCCTGGTGGTCAGGACCTATCAGCCTGTGCCCAAAAGACCCAGCAAAGTTTCAGAAAGAAACTCAACATTTTCTCTCACAAGCCTAGCCCCCACAGCTAGAAAATGTAACTTTTGCAACACAGGATAACTGATGATCACCACAAAAGTTTCGAAAATCAAGATCTCATCACACTTTCCTGGGCTGAAAATCCTGACTGGTTCCCCACTGGCAGAGACGAACCCCAGACTTCAGAGTGGAGAGTTTAATTCATTCCACATTCTACTGCACCCCTTCATTTCTGACCCTGTCTCTTACCTGGCTCCAATGTTCTCTTAGTAGGTCAATGTGGTGTTCAAGGGCCGAATGCAAAAACATCTGGTCATCGGTTTCTGCAAAGATTACAATGCATAAAATTCTAAATTGAAGTTCTCTTCTGTGACATGGGGTCACTGGGAGCTGGAATGGACTTCATGGCCCGAAGTCCTTACACACTGCTAATGCCTGCCACGTTGATGTACAGTGCACTTCCTACTGTGACGTCTGTGCTTCATTAAGTCTCTTTGCTGAAACACAGTCAAGCTTAAATACAATACTAATGCCATGAAAGTATTTTTATAGAGTTCTCACTATTCGATAGACACTACATTATCTCAGTAAATCTTCCCACCAACTGTGAAAGGCTGGGTTGTTTTGGTATTTTTTCCACAGTAGAAATCGTAATACATTATTATCTTTAAAAATCATTTTATTGGGGCTGAGCCCCGGTGGCGTAGTGGTTGTGTGGGGGACTGCGGCTCACTGGGATGGAGGTTCAATTCCGGCTCCCAGGAGCAAAGGCTGGGCCTCCTACTCCCACCACCTGAGGGCAGTGATGCCTTAAAAAAAAATCATTTTATTGGGGGCTCATACAACTCTGATAACAATCCAGACATCCCTCCACTGTGACAAGCACATTTGTACATTTGTTGTCCTCATCATTCTCAAAACATTTGCTTTCTACTTGAGCTCTTGGTTTCAGCTCCTCATTTATCACTTTCCTCCCCATTCTTCCCTCCTTCATGAACCTTTGATAATTTATAAATTATTATTTTGTCATGCCTTACACTGTCCTACATCTCCCTTCACCCACTTTTCTGTTGTCTGCCCCCCAAAAAGAGGGTTATATGTAGATCCTTGTAATTGATCCTCCCTTTCTACCCCACCTTCCCTCCACTCTCCCAGTATCACCACTCTCACCACTGGTCCTGAAGGGTTCATCTGTCCTGTATTCTCTGTGTTTTCTGTTCCTATCGGTACCAGTGTACATCCTCTGGTCTAGCCAGATTTGCAAGGTAGAATTAAGATCATGATAGTGGAGGGAAGGAGGCATTAAAGAATTAGATGAAAGTTGTATGTTTCATCATTGCTACACTGCACCCTGACTGGTTCCTCTCTTTCCCACGACCTTTCTTTCTTTCTTTCTTTTTTTTTTTTTAGGCATCACTGCCCTCAGGTGGTGGGAGTAGGAGGCCCAGCCTTTGCTCCGTGGAGCTGGAATCGAACCTCCATCCCAGTGGGCCGCAGTCCGCGCACAACCACTACGCCACTGGGGCTCAGCCCCCCACGACCTTTCAATAAGGGGATGTCCATTACCTACAGATGGGCTTTGGGTTCCCACTCTGTACTCCCCTTCATACACATTGATATGATTTTTTGTCTTTTGATGCTTGACACCCATTGACACCTTGTGATGACACAGGCTGGAGTGCTTCTTCCATTTGTGTTTTATTGCTTCTCATTCATTTATCTTCAATCCTTTAAGACCCCAGACACTATGTCCTTTGATAACTGGGCACTATCAGTTTTCTTCACCACATTTGCTTATGCGCCCATTTTGTCTTCAGAGATCGCATTGGGAAGGTGAGCTTCATGGAATGCCAGTTTAATCGGTCAAGGTGTATCTTGCATTGAGGGAGTTTAATAGGTCAAGGTGTTCTTGCATTGAGGAAGTACTTGAGTGGAGGCCCAATGTCCATCTGCTACTTTAATGTTAAACCTATAAATATATTCACATAATCTATTTCCCCATCATCATATAAAATATATATATATATATATATTGGGAGGTTTTTTGGGTCATCACTGCCCTCTGGTGGTGAGAGTAGGAGGCCCAGTCTTGCTCCTGGAGAGCTGCTGCTGGATTTGAACCTCCAATCCAGTGGGCCGCAGGCCCGCGCACAACCACTATGCCACCGGGGCTCAGCCCTAAAAATATATTAATATATGTACAGGCCTGTTTTTAGACTCTATAAATGCCCTTTGCCTCCTGTTTATTTACTCTATTTCCTTTTGCTTTCCTATTGCCCCACTATGATATTAAGCCTTCATTTGGATTTCAATGATTTCTCTCAGTTGCATTGCCCTTGATCAAGCCTTACCAGGCCTCCTAAACTCTCCTCGCCATTGACTTTGGATCACTTTTGTTCCCTTATTCCTGAGTTTGTCAACACCAACATCCTTTCCCTCGCCTCCCCCTCTCCCAGGTAACTGGGATTACTTTTAGTGTTGATCCATTCAACCAGCCAAAATGGACCAGGTACCTAAGAGGTGCCAGGTACTCTGTAAAGTCCAGTAAAACGACATAGATACATCTCTTCCTTGAAAAAAGACTTCCATTTCTGTGGGAAGCGGCAGAAAATAAATCAAGCCAGCATCCCATACCTGTGACACTGGTAACTCTTACAGAAAAAGTGAAACTGGGTATGGGGATCAAGGTCATGGTTTCAGCAGATACCTGAACAAAGACACCCGGCCTTGCTGATACTCAGAGGTAGTATCACCAAACATAGTCAGTGAACTGCAGTGTCTTTGACCACTTTGGACAGGGACAGAGTGACTGAAGAGGAGTGTGATTGGGGATCAGATCAGAGGGTTGTTGTGTGAGGAAGGGGTGTGTAGAAGAAGTCGGTGTGTTAGGTGGCAGGAGGGAAGCTAACCCCCATAAGAGGGCTTTATTGGCTGGCCTAAGAATTTAATTTTTCCTTCTAGGTTAGATGAAAAGTCATCTACTATTTAGAAAGTATCATGAGTATGGAAACAAGGACAGACTTGGGAAGACCTGTTAGGGACTATTGGAAAGGTCCAGGTAGAAATGGGAGGCTCAGAGAAGTGGTCCCATCCTGGAGAGGCCTGTCAAGGAGCGTGTGATAGCTCAAGAGTGAGAGAAGGAGCGGTCCTGAAGTCGAGGAAGGTTTTTGGCCTCTGCCACCAGCAGGATGAAGTTGCTATTTTCTATCTTAGATTTAAAGAATTTGAGGTTAAAGGAGATTAGGTAACTCCTCCAAAATCAACTGTCTAGCTGTGGGTTACATGTTTATCAGGAAAGATTAAGTAGCCGTTTCTATCTCCTCAAGAACTTTTATCCTTCCCTTGACTCAGCAGAGAATGATTAAGTCTCTGTTTCCCAAGAGCGCGGCACTAAGGCAAAGACCAGTGGGCACTGTGTTGAGATTGAGAAGAGTTGTGGGATTTTATGATGCCGTGGGGTGTCCCTCTCTTAGAGACATCAGAACGCCTGGAAGGCAGGTCACTTAGGACACTGGAACAGCAGCAAAGGTGCTCAGCTCATGATGCCATGAAGGAAGATCCTTGAAAGTCTGTCGTTGGGCTGAAGTAGATCTGTGATCACCGCTATTCCAGGTTCCCTGGCCCCCTCACGCCCAGACGGTCTCGTATAGTTTATATAGTTCCCTGCAGTGGGGGAAAGAATGCCAGGTTTGATTTGACATGAAAAAAAAAAAAGGAGCATAACACGTCTTCCTCCAAAATGCCTTCTGTACTGCACGCTTATTCTAATATCAGAGCTAGGAATGTGTCTAACCCCAATCGAGACTGTTAAGTTCTTTTACAAGGAGCCAGTTTTGCCTCCCCATAGATTGTACACATTAAACAAACTCCGTTGATAAGTATCTATGCCTAGACAGTCCTTGGCATATAAACCAAAACAAATTTGTTGCAGAAACGTCATTTCACAGTAACCCTACAGGGACAGGACAGACTGACCCTGTAGGGTTTCCAAGCCTGCAACTCTTGAGGGAAGCTCCACGTTTGTGTAGCTGCTGGTGAGTTCAAACTGTCAACCTTTTTGGTTAGCCAAAAAAAAAAAAACCCCAAACACCCCAAAGTAACAACAAAAAAACTTACCCACCCACACATGCACACACACACTTTCTCACTGCGCTGGTAGTAATCCTGCACCTGACATGTGGCGTCGTGCTAGAGCATCAGCCCCGGCTCACGAAGTCCCCATGTGCAGCAGAACAAAGCCCTACCTGATCTCATGGCCTCCACACCCCTGCTGCTCTCTGTGCGTCTGCTGTTGCAGCCACAGTCAGTCCACCTTCTCTCTGTCCTTGCTTCTAAGGAGCACTTCTTCCAAGACAAAGGTGTTTGGTGTTCTGAGAGTCCATGGTTCTCCTGCCCTTCTTCTCCAACACCCTCATTCAAATGCATCAATGCCTGCTGCCTTCCTTAGTGGGTATCCTGCGTTCACATCCGTAGGAGGTGAGTTCACATACACCGCCCGGCCTGAGTCGGACCCACTTTATGCTCAAAGTGACGCCTTTGTCCGTTCACACGTCACGTGGGTCTGAGACTGCAGACGTGTCTAGTGCAATTCATTGTGTGACTCCCTGACTGCTGCTTCCATGGGCACTAAGTGTGGATCCAAGTACTAAATGCTAAATAAATGCTAGCTGGCTCGTCATTGAATAAAGACACCTTTCATAAATGTTTGAGGAGATGAATTTAAATCACAAACTAGGGCTGAGCCCCGGTAGCGTAGTGGTTGTGTGCGGGACTGCAGCCCACAGGGTTGGCAGTTCAAATCCAGCAGCAGCTCTCCAGGAGCAAGTTTGGGCTTCTTACTCCCACCGGGACAGTGATGCACCCCCCCACCCCAAAAAATCACAAAATATACTGCTACAGAAGGTGGCGTGTATAATTTTGATACGAAAGCAGTAACTATCACTTTCTAAATAAATCTCTTTAGCCTGGGGATAAGCAAAAGAAAGATGAGTATATTTGCACACAGATCTGTGTACAGTCCTTTGTACACAATGTTGCTAATAAAAAGGAACCTTGAAAATGTTCTATCTTGTTCAACAGTATACAAATGATTGACTAGATTATGGTATTTAAATAAAGTATAAACTTTACCTTTAATTGTGATATAAAACATTATCCAAAACTAAGTTTAAATGTCCATTAAACATTTTTGAACCTTGGAAAACATGTGCTAAGTCATATAGTTGTCAATGAAATATTGAAGTTCAGTCCATTAATCATTTTCTCTTTGTGCTTGATCTCCTTCCCCTAAGTACTCTGGTAAAAATATTCAGCTCCAGTTACTCCTTCCTCTTCAGCTTTACTTCCCATGGATTTTCCTGCAAACAAAAATTAAGTGGCTGTCTCTTTAAAGCCACATTTATTACCACAAACAAGATGACAGAGCCCACTGACATGAATTTTTAGTGAGACAGAAATAGTTTTGAAGCCACCAAAGGAAAACGTGTCATTCAAAAATTTAGGGTTGTAAAAAATATTAGGGTTGTATCACATTGATCGCAATGATTTTTCTTTAGTTGATTACTAAACTATATGACTTGTAAATTATTTGTTCTTTAATTTTTGGAGTGTCCATGCTATAGACAAAGGAACCCTGGTGGCATCGTGGGTTAAGTTTGGGTTACTGAATTGCAAGGTCATCAGTTCGAAACCACCAGCTTCTCTGTGGTCAAAAGATGAAACTTTTTACTCCTGCAGCTACAGCCTTGGAAAGTAGCAGGGGGCAGTTCAGTTCTGTCCTACCAGGTCACCGTGAGTCGGAATTGGCTCAATGGCATTGAGATTTTTTTTTCAATGCTATGGGCACATGTATCTGCCTATTATTATGGTTCTTGGATTAGTGCATCGCAAATCAGGTGAGCTGGTGGGATGCCAATTCTGAAAGTAGGCATTAGGAACTAGGCATAATTTGGTGTTAGAGATAAAAATCACTCTATTAGATGAAAAACAATTTCAAAGAATTGCACAGCTATTGACCATGAAATCAAGAACTATGCCAAGTCTACAAAATACTCAAGCAAGAAACTAACAACCATGAGTATGAGAAAGAAGAAAATGTTCTGAAATTGATTGTGGTGATGATTTCACCACTCTTCTTAAAATGATTGAACTGTTAAAATGTACGATGTGGGAATTATAGGCCAGTGAAACGATTTTTAAAAGATTAAAAAAATACTCAAGTCAGGAAATCAAGAATTGGGACACACCTCTTATAGACTCAATAGAAGGAAAAGTTTTATTTAGTTCTGTTCACAAAAAAAGCAGGAAGAGGAAAAGGGAAAAGACGAAGAAAGGTCAGATCCTGCAACTGATACAAATGCATCAGAAAATAGGTGAAGTAAATAAGCAACGTGTAATTCAGAAATTATTAAATCCATGATGTAGGCAGGCAGAGACCTTCAGAAAGGAGAGGTGATAAAGCAGTCAGGTACAAATAGGAAACTTTAGTGGGAGATTAATTGTGTAGCCTCTTCCTTATCTTTCAGTCTCTATATCCAATTAGGCACCTGGTTCTACTGATGATGCAATCCTCAAAAAAATAACTGGAAGATGTTCAAAAGAGATATTGTCTATGTCTCCTTGATGCCACCGCCACTCTTCCTGTACTATTGCAGGCTCTCCCCATACGTCTGATAGCGGAATACATAGCTTTACCATCAGTGAAAGGAAAGTCTTCTCCATAAACACTAAGTCTCAGTCTCTATGAGGTTACTCCTCCTGGTGATTATGTACTGATCCTCGCAGGAAAAAGCCAGGAACACTGCCATTTCCATCATTACCTGACTTCCCTCCTGGTTGGGTTCGATCGCAGATTAGTGTTTCTAGACACGTGTTTATCTGGATGCCCCAAAGACCATTTAAACTCAATTCTGCCTTTGCTCTTCCTTCTAGATTGGGGCTTGGCAAGCTTTTGACATGGAAGAGTCAATCCTGTCCTTCATGTAGTTTAAAAGCAATTTGAGAATCAGGAATATATTTTAACAACAACAAAAAAATGAAATCATCATGGAGGCTCAATTCCAGCAGTGGGGCTGGGCCTCCTACTCCCACCACCGGAGAGCAGTGACGCCCAACAACAACAAATGAAATCACCATTATTTGAATGACATCCTTTGTTTTTTGGAATAATATCCTTTACTTTTTTTTCAATTATACTTCAGAGCCACATGTACGTCCTGGAAGAGCTGTGGATGGCAGTCTGCCGTCCCCCACTCTAGACCGTCCATCTTCCCTCTTTCTAATTCTTCACATTCTAAAAATTGTACCTCCTGAAACCGCCCCCCCCCCAATCTATTCCCTTCCTTCCATGCACTAATTAGTTCTCATCTGGACGTGGAGTAACCTCTAAATGTCTTTTCTGTCACCACTTCTTCTTTCATTGGATCATTATTCTAAAATGTACAGTTGGTTATATCAGTTATCTGCTTGTAACTTCTTCAGTATTTCATTTTTCCTTCAGGAGAAAAAACAGATGCATTATCTGGCCTATAAGTCCCTCTTTGAGCTGGTTATCGTCTGCTCTTTCTCTACCAATATTAGGAAAATCAGCTCCTGTGTTAGTCCGGGTAGACTAGAGAAACAAATCCATAAACACGCATATGGATATAGGGAAAGGTTTATATATAAGGGGAATGGAACATTAAGATTGATATCAGACCATATGTCCAAGACCGACCTATAAAGTCTCCTTCTGACTTACGAAGCACGTCAACGACACCAGGACAATCACAGGCCAGTGGGTGCAGTCTTGCATGTATGGTGGCAGTAGAAGCATCTCAGCCCTTGCAGGGTTCTCCCCGTGGCCTCCTGAGCATCTCAGCACTGGCAGGAGTCTCCACGTGATGTCTCCGGCCCCAGAGGTTTGGCTCCATCAGGGCAAGCCCATGTGGCCTCTTCTCTGTCTCCTCCATTCTCCAGGAATCAGGGTCGAGCAGCATGCTGTTGTCCTGTCATCTTATCAGCAGTTCTCATCTCGGAGACTGAGTCAAGTCTCTCTTCTCCAATTGGGAAATGCTGCGAGACTTCCCAGAATTCTGAGGAGAAAACCATGCCCACGTAGAGGCCTCATTGGCTCTCTCCAGATTGACAGGCTAGACTCCACCCCTACATCCCAATCATGAAATTGACATCAAGTACATGACCGCCACAAGTCCTAAGTTATAAAAATGAATTCCATTCAATTCTGCTCCGTTTCGATTCTGACACAAGCTGCACCTGTAGCACTCCTTAGTGTAGAACTGACCTTAGTTCCCTAGAACCACGTCTGACTTACCAGTTAAAGGCACAGTTTTCTAGACTGTTCAAATTCACACCCACTACCTCAGATGCCAGCTAATACGCGTAGAGACCCCACACAACCCCACTTCTGACCTGCTGGCTGTAAATCCAGGGTTTTCCTCACTGTGAGAGACCCCCAGAGCTACCTCACTCCTGACCTGCTGGCTCCCACTCTGATCTCAGGTTCAATAATGCCTTAGAATGAATCCCGGATTCAGGAGAGCAAAATACATATGATTCCAGTTTAATTGTAGCAAAAAGAATGTTCAAGGATGAAACACAGAGGGCACTGTCCAGCAGGATTCCCAACATAGATCTTCTGTGTCTCAAAAAGAGACCCATTACCTTCCTTGGTAGAGGCACTCCCCAACCAGGAAGCACATATAACTTTGGTGTACAAAGTCTGTATGGTAGAGTCAAATTGTAATCATGGTTGATTGCATCACGCCTCCCAGGTCAAGTGTCATCAAGGGTGGGTCTTCCTGCTCAGGCCAGCCTCACACAAAAGGCAGCTTTAGCAAAAACTCTCCCCGGAGCCTCATCAAAGACATTTCAATCACTGGGGAAACTGCTGGGTTTTAGAAGTTAACTTACAGGAACCAACTTCTTTACATAAATTTAACCCCAGTATCTCATTCTTTAAACATACCACCCTCCAGTCATGCGGAACTATTTGCTAATTTTTAAATAAGCCAAGCCCTCTTGCCTTTGATTTTGTGGTCAAGTTGTTCTTCAAGTTTGAAATGCTTACTATTTTTCTTTCACCTTAAATCCACCTGCAAGCTACTGTCTATCTTTGAAGAGTCAACTTGTGATTCTGTTTTCCATCTGAAAACTTGCCTGATCTCCCTGGCAGAATTTTATATAATGGCACTTATTCTGCAGAATCTATATACCGACTCATTATTTATTGACTACCTCGTCTGAAATGTCCATGTGTGACAATAGTAAAATATCTCTTTTTGTTTGTTTATCTATTTGGGGGGGGCATCACTGCCCTCTGGTGGTCGTGGGCGCTACCCAGTGCTGCTCCTGAAAGCCGCCACTGGATTTGAACTGCCAAGCCCACAGGCCGCAGTCCCGCACTCAACCACTTATGCCACCGGGGCTCAGCCCTATAAGATATCTCAATCTGAGATTTTTGCCCATGAACAATATATCTGACAGTGACAAGTACTGAGGTACCAGGTGAGGGTCATGCTTGCTGGGACAGTTGTGCGTCAGCTTGGCTGGACAAAGGTTTTGGAGGGCTGGCCTTTAAGTACTGGTGTGATTTGGCAAATATGAAAAGATGGCAAACGCCGTCATTTGGGGATCTGATGTGGTCATCCTTCACTTTCAAATAGCAGCCTGGTCTTTGGAACCCAACCATGTGAATAAAGGAGGAATATTCATAGTACCGAGTTTTAATCTTTTACTCCATAGCTAATTATCCAAAAACCTTAGTGGTATTAAAATAGTATTTTCTGTCTCCCCTAGGTCCTGTAAGTCAGGGATTTGGCAGCTATTTGGCTGGGTCGCCATGGTTAGAGGCTTCTCGTGGGGTTCGGTCGATGTCAGTCAGGGGTGCAGTCATCTAAAGGTTTGAATGAAACCAGAAGATTCACCTCAATGTGATTTTCTTACAATGCGAGTTGGTGCTGGATCTCGGTTAAGACTTCAGTTCTTCCCTGAAGACCTCCCTGGATTGACGCTCTGGTGCTCTCATGAGATGATGGGGGATCCCCAGAGCAAGTGCCCCAAGAGACTCCCGCAGAAGTTGCATGTCTTTATGATCCAGCCTAGGAAATCACGCACTGGAGCCTCCACCCTAATGTATTGTTTGTACAGCTCAGACCAGGCTGTTGTAGTGGGGAAGACTGCAGAAGGGCACAGGCACCGGAAGGTGAGGACCCTAGGAGGCTACTTTGGACACTAGTTGTACTTGCATACAGAGTAACTCAGAGTGCATCCTACCTTTTCAGCCCATTACTAGAAAAGAAAATCATGTTTTGTACGCAAACTATGATGACTTAAGCACTCATATTCATTCCCTGCAAAGAGTATACTCCTGGCTCCCCAGCGGTTTCTGTAATATCCCAGAATGGAGCTCCTGGGTTCTCAGGAGCCCTTCTTGTGGGTTTTGTTTCAGCTTTCTGAGCCTACCGCTGCCCTGCGGCCCCTCTGCTGGCCCTGCTGGCCTGCTCCCACCCCAGAATGAGGAAGCACTCTTCACGGTCTGCCTGAAAAAGAGGACGCTTTCAAAACACAACTGAGATTACTTGGAAAATCCAGCTCTTCTGGATGGTTCCTCTTGCCTAAGCCCCACGAAAGGCACAGTATGGTTGGGTTTGCCAAGAGTTCAATTCCCAAGTTCTGGGACTTTTTGTTTTAGTTTTAAACAACACCACAGACAGGTGGAAGTCCACAGCAGCCTCTTATCAAGTTCCCTCTGGTTGACAGCCTCTCCTCCAGCACTCTGTGAGAGAAAGCACTAGTTGGCACCTTCTCGGTCTGCCTCTCCATTCCACTTTGTCTGCCCTCATCCACCATTGCTCAGCTAGCAGTACTACGAAGCCTCATTGCACTTCTTCCAGTTGCCGTTCGGTCCTTTCCAACCCTCGGTGACTCCAATGCGGGCCAGCGTTGAACTGTGTCCCACGCACTTTCCAATGGCTGCTTGCTGTTTCTCCCAAAGCGTTGTCTCTCGGTGACTTTGAACCTGAGTAAGTCTGGAAGCGCCCCTGAAATCTGTCCAGTGGCTTGACAACATGACAATCCACAGCCTACACCAACAGAAGGACCGCGGAGCAACCAGGAGAGGTAAGTGCTTTGTATTTACATAGCCCAAGAGGTCCTTGGAGGGTGTTTCCCAAGATTAAGAACGAGTCAATACCAAAGGGAATTTTGACACAGTGATTTGAACCTCCCATCTTTTGGCTAGCAGCCGCTTAAAGGAACCATTTGACAATGCAGGGACTGCGCCCCTCCAAGACGACTGCTATGGATGCTATTAGCTACAGTCAAGGGGACCCACGCACAACGGGATCATACCGTGTCTGCCCATAGGATTTCCATGGGTTGATGATTCAGAAGCAGATCAGCTGGCCTTTCTGCCTAGCCTGAGTTAGTCGGGAAGCGCCTCTGAAATCTGTCCAGTGGCTTGACAACATGACAATCCACAGCCTACACCGACCGAGGGACCGCGGGGCAACGAGGAGAGGTAAGTGCTCTGTATTCACATAGCCCAAGAGGCCCTTGGAGGGTGTTTCCCAAAATTAAGAATGAGTCAATACCAAAGGGAATTTTGATCCTCTGCTTTTAGAAAGTAGTGCTTCCAGCTGCTTTACTCATCAAGGTTAAAAAATAAAGCCCACATCAGCCTGCCAGCCAGATCGTCTTATCATCTGCCATAATTGTTTGTTAGAAGGCACGTCTCTTCTTTAGAGATCTTGACGGATTAGTAAGCAAAGAGAGATTGGCAAAAGTGACAGTAAAGAGACAGGTGTGCCTTGTTGTGCTGGATGGCAACTTGTTCTGACGCACCATGACCTTATGGACATCAGGATGAGACGCTGCTCAGCCCTGGGCCACCCGCACAATTGTGATGTTTGAGCCCACGATGCAATCACTGTGTCAATCCAACTCCACGAGGCTCTTCCTCATTTTGCTGAACTCTACTTTACCAAGCACAAGGTCCTTCTTCAAGGACTGGTCTCTTATGATCTCTCTGAGTACTTAAGAGGGTCTTTCCTTCATCAGCTTGTGGCACAAGATGGCAGTGCAAATTTCCAAGAAGAGGCTGGATGTCACTGTGGCATCTTCAAAGCTGAACTGAAAGAGTTCTCAAGGAGGAGCTAGTTGAAGATGGTTTCTCTGGAGTTGAAGTTCGAGTTACACTCACCAGGGCAAAAATCATTACCTGAGACACCAAGGACACAGAATGCTCTTGATCATCAGCTCCAGGAACTGACTGCTATCATTCAGAAGAAATTTGGCTTCACTGAGGGGAGTCTGGAGTTTTCTGTCAAAAGGGGAGGCCACAGGAGGCTCTGTGTGCCATGGCCCAGGCAGAGTCTCGGTGTTACAAATTCCTAGAGGACTCACTGTGCAGAGGGTCTGACACGGCATGCTTTAGTTCATCAGGAGAATGGAGCTAAGGGCTGTGAGGTTGTGGTGTCTGGGAAACTCCGAGGATACAGGACTAAACCAACGATCCACATGGAGACACCATTAACTGCTACTTTGACAAGACTGTGTGCCATGGGCTGCTGAGATGGTGTGCCGGATATCAAAGTGAAGATCATGCTGCCCTGAGACCCAAGTGGCAAGGTGGACCCTCAGAAGCCCCAGCCTGACCAAGGAAGAGATGCTGCCCATTATGCCCAGCGTGGAGCAGAGGGGTGGAAGCCAAAACTGTCTGCCGTGCCTCAGCCAGTCCCCACTGCCCAACAGGGTATACTTGGCAACTGGGTCTGGCATGTGAATGTTGCTTTTTCAAGAACTTTGACAAAAACACTCTTAAAGAAGGGGGGAAAAGATGAGCTGATGTCTTGCAATCATTGTTTCTAAGGCGCATTCTGACGACTTCTTCCAACACAGATGTGTTGTTCTTTGGACAGTCCAAGGTACTTTAATGTTCTTCTCTCAATTGTATCATTTCCTCTTCTTTTTAAAATTATTTTATTGGGGACTCTTATAGCTCTTATCACAATTTATACATGTATCCATTGTGCCAAGCACATTTGTACATATGTTGCCATCATCATTTTCAAAATCTTTTCTTTCTATTTGAGCCCTTGGTATCTGCTCATTTCCCCCCTCACCCACCCTCCCTCCCTCTTGAATTCTTGATGATTTATAATTTTTTTCAAGTCCTATACCAACTGCTGTCTCCCTTCACCACTTTTTATTGTCCTTCCCCTTGGGAAGGGATTATATGCAGACCATTGTGATTGGTTCCCTCTTTCTCCCCACACCTCCCCCTCATGATATCACATTCTTGGCCTTGAGGAGTTTATCTGTCCTGGATTCTCTTATCTGTACCGGTGTACATGCTCTGGTCTAACTGGACTTATAAGGGAGAATTGGGGTCAGGATAGTGGGGGGAGGAAGCATTAAAGAACTAGAGGAGGCTGTATTTTTCATGAGTGCTGTGCTGCACCCTGACTAATTCATCTCTTCCTTGTGACCCTTCTGTAAGGAGATATTCAATTGCCTACAGATGGGCTTTAGATCTCCACTCCATGTTACCTCCCCAATTCTTTGATGCCTGATACCTGATCCCATCGGCACCCCATGGTCACACAGGCTGGTGTGCTTTCTCCATATGGACTTTGTTGCTTCTGAGCTAGATGGCCGCTTGTTTATCTTCACACCTTTAAGACCTCATACACTCTCTCTCCTTACTCTCTCTCCTCTCTCCTACCCCTGAGCACCAGACGCTCTTGGCTCCTCTCCCTTCTCTCTCTTCACGTGGACCACCAAGCGGGGCGGAGGTGAGCATGTTACCCTGATGTGAAATGTGTCTAACTCTTATTGTGTCAGTCTCTCTCATGTTCTCTATGTCGTTATAATAATAAATGATAATTTTTGCTGTAAAAAAAGATCCCAGACACTATGTCTTTTGATAGGTGGTCACCATCAGCTTTCTTCACCGCATTTACTATACGCCCATTTTGTCTTCAGCAAACGTGTCAGGGTTGGTGAGCATGACAGAATGCTGGGTTATTGGAACAAAGTGTTCTTGTGCTGAGAGAGTACCTGAATGGAGACCTAAGGTCTGTGTGCTGCCTTAATAATTAAGAGATAAATATATGAACATACATCTACTTCCCTATCATTATATATGTAAATATATTTACATATGAACATGCCAGTATTTGGAGCTCTATAAATGTCCTTTGCCTCCTAGTTCTTTCCTCTATTTCCTTTCACTTTCTTCTTCTCCCACTATCATGTTTGGCCTTCATTTGGGTTTCAATCATTCCTCTTGGTTACATTGCCCTTGATCAAGCCCCACCAGGCATCCTATGCCCTCCTCGCCATCAATTTTAGATCACTTGTTGTTTCCTTGTCCCTAGGTTTTTGACATCCCTCTTCATTTCCCCACCTCCCCCTCTCTCATGCCCCCTCCCAGAACTGTGGGTCCTGCTGTTTTCTCCTCAGGATGGTTTATCCCACCTATCTTATCTAGATAGACATGCAGACACAATACTAAGCACAAAAACAAGACAGAGCAAAACAACAACATTAACAACAACAAAAACAATGACAACAGGAAAAAAAAAAAGACAAAATAGTTCCAGGTCTGTTTGTTGACCTTTAGGAGTGTTTTCTGGATGAGTCTGATGTGGTGCCATGCCCTGGCCCCAAAGTCTATTTTTGGTAGTTCTCAGAGACTTCATTGCTTTGTTCCCCTTGCTGTTATGTTGCACACCCTTAGTGCATCAATTTTTCTATGGTCTTCCTTATTCATAATCCAGTTTTTGCATGTACAAGAGGTGATTGAAAATACTTTGGCTTGGTTCAGACACACATTATCCCTTTAAGCTACATCTTTGCTCTTTAAAGCTTTAAATGTATCTTGTGAAGATTTGAAGATTTGCCCAATGTCATCAGTACTTTTTTTTTATGTCTTTCTTCCTTTTTTTTTTTTTCCGCATCACTGCCCTCTGGTGAAAGTAGGTGGCCCAGCCTTGCTCCTGGAGAGCTGCTGCTGGATTTGAACTGCCAGCCCAGTGGGCCGTAGTCTTGCACACAACCACTAAGCCACTGGGGCTCAGCCTGCTTTTTCTTCCTTTTTTAATAAAGCATTTTATTGGGAGTCTTTCAGCTCTTATAACAATCCATACATCAGTTGTATTGAGCACATTTGTATATATGCTGCCACCATCTTTTTTGTTAATTCTCTGTTTTCTGTAATTAAAAAAAATCATTATAT
The DNA here is from genome assembly GCA_004026705.1 of Nesogale talazaci. Taxonomy (NCBI): domain Eukaryota; kingdom Metazoa; phylum Chordata; class Mammalia; order Afrosoricida; family Tenrecidae; genus Nesogale; species Nesogale talazaci. The sequence goes on along the minus strand of PVJH01015758.1, from coordinate 35,029 downwards.
TGGGGCCTCATACAGCTCTTATCACAATCCATCCATCCATCCATTGTGTTGAGCACATTTGTACATAGGTTGCTAAAAAAATCGTCAAAACATTTTTTTCAACTTAAGTTCTGAATATCAGCTCCTCTTTTTTCCTTCCCTGCACTCTCCCACCCTTGTGAACCCTTGATCATTTATAAATTATTATGATTTTCATATCTTATTCCATCCACTGTCTCCCTTCACTCACATTTCTCTTGTTCGTCCTTCTCCGGGTGTGTGTGTGTGTGTGTGTGTGTGTGTGTGTGTGTGTGTGTGAGAGAGATACATCAATCCTTGTGGTCAGTTTCTTTGATTTCTTGGCATGTGTTTCAGTGTACATTGCTTCTGGATCTAAGTCTAATGAAATCTTTGATGACATCAATCTTCCTCCATTTATTATGATGTTGTCTTTGGGTCCAGTGGGTTTTTAGCACAGACCCCGAGTCTTCCTTGCTTTCAGCAAGCCAGGTTGTAACATCTGCAGGTCACGGGTTGTTAGTGAATCCTCCTCCAGTCCTGAGGCCACATCCTTCTACACATGGTCCAGCTTCTCAGATAATTGGTTCGGTTTCCAGATTGACTCACACCTCTCCTGATAAAGCCATGCAGTATTTCATTGGTCCGTTCAAACAATTGCCCCTTGATCTATGTCTAGATTCCACCTGATCACAAAGTGAAGTGTTATGGATTTCCCATTCTCTTTAATGCCATCCTGAGCTTGTAGTAATGGCTGCATATTCATTAAAACACAAGTAAACCACTTCTTGGTATTGTCTGCCTTAACCCAGGATCCATTTGATATCAGCAATAGCTCTGTTTTCATGTCCTCTGCTGGATCTAGCTTGAGTTACCTGATTTAAATCATATTTGGTGGGGCTGCACCCTGGTGGCGTAGTGGTTGAGTGCGGGACGGCAGCCCACTGGGTTGGAGGTTCAAATCCAGCAGCAGCTCTCCAGGAGCAAGGCTGGGCCTCCTACTCCCACCACCAGGGGGCAGTGATGCCCCCCCCCCAAATCATGTTTGGCTGTTCAAAATCTTGCTTTACAACGATCAATGTCTCACACACTGCCACTGCAGACCACAATGTGTCCAAGGTGTCCACCAGTGGGCATCACCACTCTGGCAAGCTATCACTATTCAATATGTCCACCTGGACGTGCCGTACCTTCTTTGGTGCATTATTCACATCTCTTCTTTGTTTCTGCCGCCTTTTCGACAGGCAAATCCACACCCAGCTCGCCCTCTGGATAGGTCAGCTCTGCTGATTTCAGATCAATAGCTTGGGTCTGTCCCCTTGTATAGGCCTGCAGCATGGTGGTCAGAGAAGGAAGCTCTGTTTCAAGGGTCATTTCCCTAGTTCCCGGAAGCCAGCAACCTGTGTGGCTGAAGAGAAGGGCAGGGATGATTAGAGAAGCAATTTCCCTCCTGCATTTGACTAGCTTATCTGCCTGCTCTTCTTCTCTGCCGTTTGCTGCTCCCTGATTCAGAGTCCCTCAAACGTAAGCACAATTTTCTTGTTGTTTTTTGGGGGGAGTCAGAAGGATCATGTTTATGAGATCATGGTCCTATACTACCACAGAGCTCATTATTCTTCAAGGGCTGTCCTAGGACAGCTTTCCTTGGGACACTTTACCCCCTCTACCCTGATCCTACTCCCTGATCTTAGCCTTTCAGACTTCTTTTGGTTCCCCCAAGCTGAAAGAACAACAGAAAGAAGCACGATTTGAGTCCCCCGAGGATGTCCAAACTGTCGGGTCGACATCGTGAAAAGCAAAGACCTCAGGAAAGAGAAAGTCAGAGATACTTTCTTAAGAAGTGCATGGTCCTAGATGGAGGACGTGTTGCGAAACTATAGCTTCGCATTTTTATGTTTATGCGTAAAAAAAGATTTCTGTAATTTCACAGCCAAAAAAAAAAAATAGATGGGAAAATACATGGTAAAAACTACACCGACAGGCCGGCCAGCCGGCTCTGTTCTCAGTAGGCACTAGATGCTGGGAATGGTGTGGTGAAGAATAACCAGAGAACAGTCGGAGGGGAAGGTCACCACCTTCACTGACAAAGCCCTGAGAGCTTTATGGGTTGCTTACATCAAGGTCGCCTCTGTCAGTCCTCCAGATGGACCGTGGGCAGAACATGGGCTCTCTGCACCCATCAGCCGGGATCTACTTGATGGCAGGGAGGGAGACTCTATCTAGCCCTTGATAGAGGGTACTGGGTCACTGAGCGGTAGAATGAGCTCAGCGGCAGTGGGAATATCTTCACTAAAGATAAGTCCTGGTGCTGCAATGGTGAGGGCACTTGATGTTGACTAAAAGGTCAGAGTTCTCTCGGTGAAAAGACTTGGTGATCTGACCCCCAAAGCTTGCAACCCAGGACACTCTGTGCAGTAGTTCTGCTGTGTTCTATAGGGTCAAGATGAGTACAAATCAACTTGATAGTGAGAATTCTTTTTTTTTTTTAAGTTTTTTTTTTTGGCATCACTGCCCTCTGGTGAGAGTGGAAGGCCCAGCCTTAGCTCCTGGAGAGCTGCTGCTGGATTTGACCTGCCAAGCCAGTGGGCCACAGTCCCCCACTCAACCACTATGACACCGGGGGCTCAGCCCTGAGAATTCTTTTTTTAAAAAATATTTAATTCCCATTTATTTAAAATCTTGTCAGTCTGTATACACTATTTATATTTAAAGCACAGGAGGCTGGGGCTCCTAGCAAAAATATACATTTCCAATTTGGAGATTGTTCAGACCCTGAGAAAGCTGTACCCTCAGCACCAGACTGGGCGGAGCGGGGGAGGGGGCGGGCGCGCTGGCCGAGTAGTTTCTCTCCCTGCAGAGCGCCTCTCTGTGAGAGCACCAGCACACCCCTGCCATGGGGGCTGGGCAGGGAGAGGGAGCTGGGCCTGGAGGCTGGCAGGGACAGGCGCTGAGGTCTGTGCTCCCTGCTGGACAATCCCTGCCCTGTGTGCTGGGTCAGGCTCCCAGGACCTGTGGGAAGGAGAACCAGGCAGGAGCCAGGTAGTCTGGGGGCTCACACAGGGTCCCTAAGCCAGTCTTCCGGCCAGTTTGTTCCTAGGAAAGCGGCCTGGGCAACTTGTTGGCCTCCATGTCAGGCTATGCTTCAGCCCCTCTTTTGCTGCCAGCGAACTCTGCCCTGGAGCCAGAGGAGGGGGCCTGGGCAAGGCCTCCCCGATAGAAAGAATTCTTATGGGTCTTCACTGAGATTTCAGTTCAGAATGGAAGACATGAATTAAAGAATTAGCAAGCTAATGACAGATGCAGTACTGTAAAGAAGCCAAGGTACCATGAAAAGGATAGCCGGCCTAATTTAGAGTAAGCAGCAAGGAATGCGGCCTACAGGAAGCTGTGCAAGATTGAGGAGTCCTGGAAGATGCTCACTACGTGGAATTATTATGTATTTAGTACTATTTACTATGTGTACTCTGCTCCTATGCCTACTGAGACTATAAAAACTGTGGGGATTTAAAAACAAGCCACTGCTTACCTCCTCTGTGAGTCTCAGTGTGGCCATCTGCCCAACGGGGAGGTTAGCAGCACTCACCTCGTCCTGGGTCTCAGGATGACTTGAAGAGGCAGTGTAAGTGTTCAGCATGATGCCTGTTGCTACGTTGTTGTCAGGCGCCATCAAATCCGTGATGATCCGTAGCAACCGTGATCACACACCAGCCTCATGCTTTGCCATGTTGGAGTCCATGGCTGCAGCCCTGTGTCAAATTTTTGGACCATAAGACGCACCTGACCATGAGATGCATCCAGTTTTTACAGCAGGAAAACCAGAGAAAAAATATTCTGAACCAAATAGTACCAGTATGCTCAAATATTTGTCAAAGTAAAGCTAAATACAGTTATACTTAACAGCGCAATATCAACGGTGGTGTGAAGAACCAGCATCACTTTCATTAACAAATGAGGGAGGTGTGTGCTGTGCGAATCGTGTGACCTGACTGACCTTGAGACTCCAGGAGGCGGGACTTCCCCCAAACACACAGCCTTCCACAGCCTGCAAGAAGCAGCGGGCAGTCGGCAGGCACTTGGGATCATGAACAAATGTTCTGGAGTACCACACTTTCACACCATAATGCGCACCCTTGTTTCCCCCCCGCTTTTTGGGGGACAAGTGCATCTTACGGTCTGACAACTATGGTAACTGAGGCTCTTCCTCGCCTTTGCGGACCCTCTGTTCTACCAAGTACGATGTCCTTTTCCATGAACTGGTCTCTCCTCTATCAAGTACATGAGTCAATTCTTCCTCCAAGGAACATTTTGGCTATGCTTCCTACAAGACATTTATTTCTTCTTCTGGAAGTTCATGAAACTTTCAATATTCTTGAAAGCCAGCACTATAATTCAAGTACATTCATTCAACTTTTGTCTTCCTCATTCAATATCCACCATTCACAAGCAGGGCAATTCAGGGCCAAAAAAAAAAAAAAGAAAGAAAGAAAGAAAGAAAATACCAGGGCTTGGGTCTGACTCACTTTAGTCCTTGCTCTTCAACTCTATGTAGAGATCTTGGGCGGCAAAGCTGCCTGGTGTATTATGTTTGATTTGTTATAACTGCTTTCATGAGCAGTGATTGTGGATCCAAGCAAGATGAAATCCTTGGCAACTTCAATCTTTTCTCCATTTATCACAATGATGTCTACAGTCCAGTTGTGAGAATTTTATTTTTATTTATCTTCATGTTGAGTTGGAATCTGTGAGGAGGCACCATACACCCCAAAACAGGATTGTGCTGGGCGGAGGGGGGCTTTTGTAGAACACATTTCTTCTCCTTCTCCTCCCCCTCCCGCTAGGTGGGTAATCTGAGTTCAGGCACCCAGTGGCATTGGCTGGGATGATTCTCTATGGTCACTGAGATTTTTGTGGAAAAGCAGTTTCACTATAACCTTGATTATTGTGATGACCAAGGTAAGAGAACAGCGTGGAGCTGTGAAATTTTGCTTCCGGCTCAGGAAACATAACACAGTTGCACTATTCATAACCTGTTATCAGATTTACTGCTGACAGGTTCCAGTGCTACAGAAATTCCCAGAATAATATAAGACTGACAAAACTTGTCTGTCTGATTTTATATTTGGGAGACAAGAGGAAAAAAAGAAAAAAAGAAACATATCACAGAAACTGTTGTGCTATTGAGCATGGTTTACAAGGACTGCCATGGTAAAACCTCAAATGTATAAGCAGTCTTCTCATTTCAAAAAAGATGAAATGCTGATTGATAACAAACCTCTTCTAGACATTCTGCCAACTTCCCCAATGGAGGAAAATGTTGACTTGTCATGCATTTGCGATTCGTTCCACCAGGTCAGACTGTTCATCAAGCTTTTTTTTTTTTTTTTTTTTTGGCATCACTGCTCTCCGGTCATCAAGCTTTTTATTTAGAGGTTCTGAAAAGGTTGTGCAACAGTATGTGACAAAAAATTGCTTGGTTAGTGGCACACGAGGGACTGGTTTTGCCACTGCAACAATGCACCTGCTCAAACAGCCATCTGAGTGTGCCAGTTGTAGGGAAAAAAATAGCATTTCTCTCTTTGTACTCCATGCACTCCTTGCAACTTCTTTTGTTTCCATGAATGCAGACAGCCATGGGAGGACAGTGATTTGAGGACACAGAAGAGCTGAAGAAAAAAAGTAAAGGCGGGGCTGTCAACTATCCATCCAAAGAGATGAGCATGAAAAATGTTTTCAAGAATGGAATGGTAGATTTGGCAAATGTATTATGTGCAATGGAGAATACTTTGAAGGTGATAGGTGTTTTGTAAAAAAAAAATTAAATACATAACTTTGATAATCAATTCTGGTTTGGGGGGACTCCTCGTATACTGAAGACTTGTTCTTAATCTTCATCAGCAAATACTTTAAGTCTTCCTTGCTTTCAGGAATCAAGGCTATGTCTCTGTCTGCATATTGAAGGTTGCTAATAAGCTTTCCTTCAATCCTGACCACATTCTTCATCCTAATATGGCTTCTCTGGATTTTAAACAGCAAAGTTAAAAGATATTACAAAGAGCACGTGTTTATATACTACCTTGAATCCGCTAATATTTATGGAATGTTGCATAATCTTGTGTCAACTTGAGTGTGTTATTAGTGAGGGGGTGGAGCCTAACCTGTGAATCAGGTCATAGCCAACAATGCCTCTGTGTGGTCGTCGTCTTCTCATGAGGATTCTGGGAACTTCCTCTCTTGATTCTGCCATCAGAAGAGGTGGGTCACACCCTCTGCTCCACATTCCTGTTGAGGACAGATTCCAAGAGCTGGAAGAGTCAAGTGGAAATCTTGGCTCGCACTACGATGCTTCTGCAAGAGTTTTCACACACTGGTCTGTGATCTTCCTGCATTTGACATCATTGTGTATGCTGCCTGAGTCTGAAGAGGAATTGAAGCATGAATATTGGCCATTGGGGCTAATATTGGGCTTATGGGCTTGATCTGGTCTGGGTTGAGATGTTTTCTCAATATACGATTGCCCTCTGCTATAAAGCTCTTTCTTATACAAATGTGACTATCCTGGGGTTTGTTTTTCTACTCAATCTGGACTAACACAGCATTTTATTATACTTGCTTTATTTATCCATCTGTTCACCTATTAATTCACTTGGTTTCTGGAGTGTTTCAAAGTAATTGGACACATAAACTTACTCAGTTCTTACTCGGGTACACGTTTTCTTCCTTTTGGAATAGAATTGACCTATAGAGAAATGCACAAATCTTCGGAGAAATTTCTTTTGAGTTTGACAAACCTATGTACTTCTGTAGCCAAAACCTCTATCAAGGCAAAACATTCTCACTATCTTAGTCAATTCCGACTTATCACTCCCAGAAGCAATTATTGCTCTGATCTTTTCCTGTGATGGTTAAATTTTACAAAAGGAGTCTTGATAATGATTTCACTTCAGTATTTATTCATACAGACACACAGAATATGCAGTATCCTGTAAAAGAAGAAAGGTAACTCCAGGATAACCTGATGCAATCAACAAATATTTGTTGAGTCAAAGAGTAAAGCAAATGAAATTTCACAGGCGTTTTTTTTCTTTTTGATACTTTCACTCTTGATAAAAGTGATATACTGTGTATTAACCAAAAAAAGTATAACATGAAAAATATAGATATGTGATCCCCCCCCCAAAAAAAAGAAAAATATAGAGATCAAGTTAAAAGACATCCATTTTGGAGAAACATTTTTAATATTTTAATGATATTTTCATCAATCTATCCCATGTATCTTGTTATATAGACACATAGCACTCTCTATATGGACTTTAAAACAATCATTTTATTGAGGGTTTGTATAACTCTTATCACAATCTATACATATATTCATTGTGCCATGAACATTTGTACGTTACCATCATCATTTTCAAATATTTTCTTTCTACTTGAGCCCTCGATATCAGCTTCTCATTTCACCCCTCCCTCTCTCCCTCCTTGATAATTTGTAAAATAAAATTTCCATGTCTTAAAGCGATTGCTGTTTCCTTTCACCCACTTTTCTGTTGTCCATCATCCTGGGAGGAACATTATTGAACATTGTGATTGGTTCACCCTGCCCCCCCTTCCCCTTCCCCCTCCCCTCCTGGTATTGCTACTCTCATTATTGGCCATGAGAGATTTATCTGTCTTGGATTCCCTGGGTTTTCAGTCTTTTCTGTACCCATGTACGTGCTCTGGTCTAGCCAAATTTGTAAGGTAGAACTGAGGTCATGATAGTGAGTGGAGTATGGGGAGGGACAGAAGGAAATATTAAAGAACCAGAGGAAAGTTGTATGTTTCCTTGGTCCTATATTGCACCTTGACTAGCTCATCTCTTCCTTGTGACTCTTCTGTAAGGGGCTATCCAATTGTCTACAGACTCCACCCCTACCCCCTTCACATTTATATGATTTTTTTTTGTTCTTTGATGTCTGATACTTGATCTCATTGACACCTCATGATCACACAGGTTGGTGTGTTTCTTTCTTGTCTATCTTCATAGATGGGCTTTTCATATGGAAGATCAAAGAAGAATCAATGCACTTGAATTATGGTGCGTGTGAAGATTAAAAGTATTGCATACCGCTAAAAGAACAAACACATCTGGCTTGGAAGAAGTACAACCAGAATGATCCTTAGAAGTGGAGATGGCAAGTCTTCCTCTCACATGTGTTGGACAAATTCTCAGGCAAGAGCAGTCCCTGGGGAGGGGATCATCGTTGGTAAAATAGACGGGCGGTGAAAAAGGGAAAGAGTCTCAGCAATCGGCTAAGACTTAACGGTGAGGAGGTGCTGGACCCAGTGGGTGCTTCCTTTTTCTTTTATTCATGAAATCATCCCTTTATTGGGAGAGCTTACAGATGTCTTAACACTTCATAATTCACATAGTTCAAGCATAATTGTACAATTGCTACTACAAGCACGACATTTTCTTTCTTCTCGAGTACTTTGATCTCAGCTCCCCTTTACCCCTTCCCTCCCCCCTTCCCGAGGTGTTTCCTTCTGTAGCACAGAAAGTTGTCATGAGTCACAACCAACTCAGCGACACGGAACGGCCACCTGATTTAAATGGGACCGCACAGTGTTGTTGCGTGACTTGATTCTGTCCCTTAACATTGTGCTGCAGATCTTAATCTTCATCCAGAGATTGAGGTTGGTTTTCTTGCTACCGCTAAGGTGCTCAGTTCTTCAGGAAGCTAAGGCCGTGCTGGGGTGAGGCCTCCACTTCTTCTGGTGATTCGTACCGTGCCCTGGAGCATCAAGGCATCACGGTCTCCCTCTCGGAGATCTCTGACTCTGACTCTGTCCTCATCATGCAGTACAAGGTGGAGACCTTCACAAAGGACAGCTGGGATGCATGTTGAACCCTTCTGGCCTGGCTGTTCGCCAAGACTCTGGCCAGCATCAATAGCTTCATCTGCCGTGGGAGGGGCCCTTCTGGTGTGGTGGGTACAGGTTGGGCTGTTCACTTCAACGTTCCCAGTTCGAAACCACTGGCTGTTCTGCAGGAGAAAGACGGGCCTTTCTGCTCCACTTACCAGCTACTGTCGCAGAAACTTACAGGGGGCGATTCTGCCCTGTCCCATAGGGCAGCTAAGCCTCCTCCTTGACTCCATGGCTGGGAGTTTAGTTTGCGTTTCATTTGCATGCAGGAGCTGGCAGGCCTCCCCAGCAGTGGGCCCTGCACCTGTGGGAGCGTTTACCCACAGCCGCTTGAGCTAAGAAGAAAGTTGAAGCCAAGAAAGAAGAGCCAAAGAGTCCAGCGATAGGAAGCCCTGGTGGCAGAGGGGTTACAAGTTGGGTTGCAATCCACCTGGTCAGCAGTTCAAAACCACCAGAAGCTCCAAGAAGAAAGAAAAAGAGTCCAATGGTGACTTGGGCTCTGGTCTTCTTGACTAAACTCCTTTGGTAGCTAATGAAAACTTTGAACAAAATTAAAAAAAAAAAGACAGGAATCTCTTTTTTTCTTTCATTTTATTGGGAGCTCTACAGATAGAACAATCCATAGCTTCATTGAATTGAGCGTGATTGTACAATTGGTGCCACCACCATTTTCAAGGAATCTTTACTTGTTATTATTCAGTCTTTTTTTCTTTTCTTCTTTTTTTTTGGGCGGGGGCATCACTGCCCTCTCGTGGGAGTGGGACAGTCTGCTTTTCTTTAGCTTTCTGTCTCTTTGTGTCGGCAACCTTTTCCCCATGACTTGCTGCTTCACAATTAGGAGAGCCTGCTTGAGCCAGTCACACGTGTGTTGAGAGCACATGGAAACACCTTTGGTATTTCTGCTGGTTTGACAACCTCCTGAGAAATCCAGGTGTATGAGCTTCCTGACTTTAGGCAGATTTTTGGTGCTTTCCCAACCTTCCTGGTGTCAAGGTAAGCAATGCCATTAGGAAGCATTTAGGGCAGGCTATTTTTGTTAGCACTGTCTACAATGGTAGATATCTTAGGATGGGCAGTCCAGAGAAACAGAACCAATGACACTTGTGTATCTATAAAAAAAAAGAGCTTCCTATCAAGCAGCTATCCCAGCCCAGTGCCGCTTCAGTCCATTGCTAGCTGGAGCCCCCTTCAGACCCACGTAGCTGCTGCTTGGAGACACAGACAGGTGACGTGGGATGCAGGAAGCTCACTGGCCAGTGAGTGGGGGTCTGGTGGATCCAGAGTCAGAAGGAAACCTGACAGGACTATTGCATGTAATGAGGACAGAAAGATGAGACTCTCTACTCCTGTAAAGAATTACAGTTGCAGAAACTCACCTGGGGCAGTTTTACCCTGTCACTCTATTATCAGAACCAACTTGATGACAGTGAGGTTTTTTTTTTGTTTTGTTTTGTTTTAGTATTATATGCAATAAGAGGGTGAGTTGCTGGGAGAAGGAAGATGTGATGGACCCAGACTTCAAAATACTCATAGTCTAATAAAATAGTTTCCTTGACAGCAACATCCCCTTCTTTGAGCCCCCATGTGGAGACAGGCACCAGGGTACTCCAAACAAGGCACTGGTCCTACATTAAATCCTCAATTGTAAACAGTTTGGAATGGGTACAAATCTCACAATGTACATGTGACCGGCAAACTCTTCTTCCCATCTTCTTCTGCCAAGCCCGTACTCTTGTCTACAGTTCTCTTCCCCAAAGGTTCTTATTGCTACTAGCTTCCTATATATTTTTTCAGAAAATGCTCTGAACATGCATGTACAAGGAGTCCCTGAGTGGGGAACACAGCTCATGCTGCTCAACTGCTAACCAAAAGGTGGAAGTTAGAATTCCTCAGAGATGCCTTGGATGAAAGGCCAGGGGCTCTGCCTCGAAAAACTCGGTATTTGACTCTAAACATTTTTATTGTGACTTGGGGGGGGGGGTGTTCTTGCAGATTGTTCTGTATTCACCAACTTAAACAATTTATCACACCTCCCAAAGGTTAAGCAAGCTTTTTAATGTTTTACCCATTGTTCTTAAAAATATAACTTGGTACTTCCTCAATGCAAGAACACTTTGTTCTATTAAATTGGCATTCCCTGATGCTCACCTTCCTGACATGATTGCTGAAGACAAATGTGTGCACAAGCAAAAGAGATAGCATCTAGGGTCTTAAAGGTTTGAAGGTAAACAGGTGGCCATCTAACTGGGAAGCAACAGAGCTCCTATGGAAGAAGCAGCCTGTGTGACCACGAGGTGTCTACAGGATCAGGCATCAAAGAACTAAAAATCATATCCCTGTAAATGAGGGGGAGATGCAGATTAGGGACCCAAAGCCCATCTGTGGGCAATGGGACATCCCCTTACAGAAGGGTCACAGGGAGGAGACGAGCTAGTCAGGGTACAGTGTAACAATGATGAAATGTACAACTTCCCTCTAGTTCTTCAATGCATCCTGCCCACCCCTCATCCCACTATCATGATCCCAATTCTTACAAATCCAGCTAGACCAGAGCATGTACACAGGTATACATAGGAATCAGAAACACAGGGAATCCAGGACAGATGATCCCTTCAGGACCAGTGGTGAGAGTGGCAATACCGGGAGGGTGGTGGGAAGGCGGGAGAAGAAAGGGGGAACAGATTATAAGGATCTACATAGAACCTCCTCCCTGAGGTATGGACAACAGGGAAGTAGGTGAAGGGAGACATCGAACAGTGTAAGAGATGACAAAATAATAATTTATAAATTATCAAGGGTTCATGTGGAAGGGGGAGATGAAAGGGAGGGGGAAAATGAGGAGCTGATACCAAGGGCTCAAGTAGAAAGCAAATGTTTTGAGAATGATGAGGGCAACAAATGTACAAATGTGCTTGACACAATGGATGGATGGATGGATTGTGAAAAGAGTTGTATGAGCCCCCAATAAAATTATTTTTTAAATATACACATATATATAACTTGGATATTGTTCTATGTCTGTTTATAGAAAGTAAAACTGCTTCATTCTTTTTATCATCTACACATTATTCCATTGAATGAAGACACCATGATTAATTAATTTCACCAGTATTCTATTGATGAATAGAATTGGTAAAGAACATTGAAAGTGTCTTGGGAATGATATGCTATACGTATCAAATCGCAACTAGTTTAAAAAAATCATGCAGATTTTAAAAAAGATGATAGTGCCAGGAGAACAAACAAATTAGTCTTGAAAATAGTTCAGCCCCAAATGCTACATAGAAGCATGGATAGCAAGACTTTTGTTTCACGAACGTCAGGACATATCACCAGGAAAGACCAACCCTCTGGAAAAGGATTGATGTTCGGTAAGGTAGAGGATTACCAAATAAGAAGAAGACGCTGAGGAGACAGATGGACCCAGAGGCTGGAACAGTAGATGCAAGCATCACAACCACTAGGAAGAGGAAGTGGGACTGGACTGTGTTTCTCTCTCTTCTGTGTCGGGATGCTATGATTTGGAATCCACTCAAAGGCACAGAACAGCTGAGCCCCTAGATCAGCCCTGATGTTTTGCTAATGAAGACAATGCTACAGTGAAGATCCTTCTAGATAGGGTAACCGTTCAGGAACAAGAAATGACTACTTCAAGTTAAAGATGTTTGGCTTCAAATCAAGGAAGTACTAACTTTGTGGGGTAATAGATGAATACAAAACACCACAAAGGGGCTGAGCCCCGGTGGCCTAGTGGTTGTGTGCTGGACTGCGGCCCACAGGGTTGGCAGTTCAAATCCAGCAGCAGCTCTCCAGGAGCAAGGTTGGGCTTCCTACTCCCACCAGGGCAGTGATGCCACAAAAAAAAAAAACCCCACAAAACATTAAATATATATATACTCAGTATCTGAAGTACGGACTTCCAAACTGTTAAATCGAAATAAAAGTATAAAAGTCAACAGGAAATCTCCACCCACTGAGTCAGTCTCCTCAGGCAAGAGTAAATAGATAAGCTTTAATCCAGTGTCCTGCTGGCCCACAGCGGAGCTTTGTCACACTATGAGGGAGGAGGACACATTGTTGAGGGTAGGCCTTGGCACTGAGAACTTCCCCGAGGGAGTTTAAATGTAGCAATATGGACATACAAATATCTATTTGTCACACAAATAATCCATCAAAAGGCTTTTGGATGTCCAAGCGGAGGGGCAGATTTCCTTTTGCCCTTCCCATTGACTTTCTTCCTTTGAGAACTTCATTTTGAAATAGTTAAAACTTCAAAGAAGAGCTCTAAGAATAGCTCAAAGAATGACCACGGTCCAAATTCACCATTTGAAAAATAACTATTTTGCCACATTTGATAAACCCTCCCTTTCTCTCTGCTTCTACTTGGTACATGTGCCTGAATTGTTTAAGGGAAGGCAGCCTTTACTGTCCCTTAATACTTTGGCATGTCTTTCCTAATAAAAAGAATATCTCGTTGGTTTCCTTTAAAGCTAGAAGAAACTGGAAGGTGTCTAGTTTAATCCTTTTTTCCCCCTCTTCAAATAAAGGTAACTCAGAATTGTCCAGTGACTCAGTGAATGCCATGGCCACATCACTAGGCAGGGCAAAGCCTGGGAGGAGAACTTGGGTTTCCTAGTCTTTTCTTCTGGCCTCTCCACTCTAGAAATTGCCTCTTCCATTAGAAATCATCTAGCCTAAACTATTTAATACATCTTGTAAATGAAGACATTGAGGCTTAATTAGGGGCTATGACTTGTCCAAGATTAATGACTTGCTGGGTTCCATAAACAAGTATATCTCGAGGCTCCAGTGGCGCAATCGGATAGGGCGCAGTACTTACAAGAAAAGTATATCTCGGGCTGAGCCCCAGTGGCGTAATGGTTATGCGCGGGACTGCGGCCCACTGGGATGGAGGTTCAATTCCAACTCCACGGAGCAAAGGCTGGGCCTCCTACTCCCACCACCTGAGGGCAGTGATGCCGCCCCCCCCCCCCCCCGAAAAAAAATATATCTCTGTTCAGGGACTGAAGGAAAAGTTAATTCTTCTGATTGTACACTTAATAAATTGATGAGTACCCATCTGATGTTGCCACCTGTCCCACAATCCTGCTCCCTTCTTGTGACGTCAGCTTTAGGAAAACATTTCTCTTTATTACATAGAGTTTGCAAAACTGTCCATGGAAATATCTATACCCCCTCCAGGAAGAGGACATCTAACCTCAGCTATACCAATCAGTTTCTCTGGAGAAAAATGACCCTAGGATTAATAAAGGATAGACTGACTTCTTCTAAAGCCTCAAACACTAAAATTGTTTTGAGGATGGTGAAGGGCCAGGCAGTGTTTCTTTGTGCTGAACAGAGAGTCACAATAAGTCAGGTCCAACTCGGTGGGAACTGACAACACAACAACAACAAAGATGTGTTCATTGGTTCTTGTCACTCATCAACTCTGCTTCCCATCTTTCCTGGGATTTGCATTTTTGGCATTGGTTTTTTTTTGGGGGGGGGGAGGGTGTACATACCTGCCTCTGGTGGTTGTGGGAGCTACCCATTGCTGCTCCTGAGAGCCGCCGCTGGATTTGAACGGCCAAGCCTGAGGGCCGAAGTCCCGCACTCACCACTTATACCACTGGGGATCAGCCCTTCATTTTTTGTGTTACCCATTTCTTCCCAATAACTTCCATAGGCTTAAGGTTTCCATAGGCAGTTTCTATTACTTGCAAAACAGAGTACCCAAAGGAATAACCGCTACCTGGGAGGAAAGAAAAAAATTCCAGAACCCTTCGTGCAGAAACACTCGCCCTCACTGAACTGTGACTTAAATGGCACAGAATAAACTGGGCCTTGTGAAAGGTTTAGTGTGGAAATGCTCTATATGCATTCAGCTCTGCTGTTCGGTCTCACAGCAGCCCATTTCCACACTCCATGATCCCGCTTGGAAAGTTGCAGCTCTCAGAAATGTGTCCAACAAGGGGATACTGCTTAGTCAGTGGATTTTTGAGCTCCATTGCTCCCAAACTGCTCCATCTGGACTCTATGCTGGTGAAATATAATCTTCCTTCAGCACAATAAGCCTGGGTGGGCTCTCTGCCCAACTAACTCTAGGGCCTGCTGCCAGCAGGAAGTGAAGACACCACTCCTTATCTTTCCTGACAATCTGTTCCTGACCTCCTGAGACCGACTTTTGGAAGGCATTCTCATGTACTCAGGAACACAGAGCTGTCTCCAGAATAACAGTCAGACAACAGTTCAAACCAACATGAAAGAGAGATATCTCCATGAAAACACATCTACCAAGAGGTGCATTCCCAAGCTCATGTGGTAAATACTGCCATCGAGTTGATGCCGTCTCATATCGACCCTTTAGGCAGAACTGCCCCCGTTGATTTCCAAGACTAGAACTTTTCGTGGGAGTAGGAGGCCTCATCTTTCTCTTACAGAGTGGCTCGTGGTTTTGAACTGCTGACCTTAAGGTTAGCAGCTCAAGGCGATGAGGGCTCCTTTATGTTGTAAAGAGATATCTAAAAAAAAAAATTTACCCTGAGCAGTTTAGCATCTCATTAATCATCTGAACTACTTAATAGGATCTTTCGAGCTATCGTCCTTATGACTTCCATACAACCATTGGGTGTTACCATGCAATAAGATGTTTGTAGCCCGTCAACATGACTGGACAGTTTGTTGCTAATTCAAATAAGTCCAATAAGACTTATGATGGTCCACACATATGGAACCTTGGTGTCATCTTGACTGAGCCACGGTATTTAGTGCTTTGGTTGTTATGTAATCATGTAACTTGGCAATTATTAATGTCATTAACTCCATTTGTAATGTACTTCTATACCTGTAGCTATGGTTCCGTTTTGGAGTTAATTGTCTGCTAAGTATTTCTCCCCACCACCCCCATTAATCATTTTTAATGATGCAAGATTAGAGTGGGATGTACTTGAGTCAACATCTGACTAGAGTGTCTGGTTTGTATTACTGACTTTAGCCCAGTCATAGCTCTTCATCTTCTTGTACGACATTACTTAACCAAAGAGAGTATTCCTAGGGTATGGTCTGTATCGTGTGTTTGTGTATGTATACATGATGAGGAAGTTTTCTCTTTTCCACTGGATCTAAATTGTCAAACTCTGACCTGTGGTTTTTGGAATGTGAGACAGCAATCTATCTACTTGCCAATTTGGGGTTTCTCAGCTCCTGCACCCAAAAACCTACCCTATGACCTAACATGCCAATTTCTGCAGCCTTGTTAGCAGCAGCCTGTTGTCTCACAGGCTAATTTGGATTTATCATCTCTTGCAACCACTCAATCAAGAGAAACCTCCAGTCCGATGCCTAACACCTGGATTTGGGAAGTACCAGCCTCCACCACTGCAGGAGTCAGTCCCTTAATAGTTTGTGAATTCTGTGTGAGATGCTGCGACTGTGATGGAATGAAATTGCTTAAATAGCTATTCAGTCCATCTCTGTACCTTCTACCAAAGATTGGGTGGAGTCATGCACATAAGTATTTGGGATTACAATAAATAAATAAATAAATAAATAAATAAATAAATAAATAAAGTACTTGGGATTCTAACTCTGGGATTGGTCAGGTTTGCTTTTCTTATGGGAATGAGAGAGTCATTTCAGAAGCAGGAATAAAGAAATTCCTATGATCGTCAAGTACAGCACATGCGAGATCTCTGCCTGAAGTGACAAAGCAGCAGAGGAGCTGGGAAGGATAGAAAAGAGGAGTTGCACCGCTGAGACCGTAGGGTCGTGAGGTTCCCTGGCCTTCAGAGGCCAAGGTCAAGGGACCACATGACGGAAAGGCAAAAGACTTGGTGGCTGGCTGAGAAGAGGTGCTGCTGTGAACAAAAGGAGTGTTTTCTGATACTAGCTGTGGCAGGCATGTATTTGATGTCAATTTCATGATAGAGAGTGTAGGGGTGGGGTCTAGATTGTTCATCTGGAGATGGCCAATGAGGCCTCTGGGCATGACTTTCTCCTGAGAATTCTAGGAAGTCTCACGGTATTTCCCAATTGGAATAGAGAGACTTGACTTAGTCTCTTGGAGTCGGTCTACCCATAAGACAAGATGGTGGCATGCTGATGGAGCCTGAGTCCTGGAACCTGGAGGAGCCAGAGGAGAAGTCACACGGGCTTGCCCTGATGGAACCAGACCTCTGCAGCCGGGGAAGCCACAGAGAGACCCCTGCTAGTGCTGAGATGCTTCTACCACTAACGGATACTGCTTATGGACCCTAAGCCCTGGAAATGAGGAGCCATGGAGAGATCCCTGCCAGCACTGGGATGATCCTACTGTCACTGGATACACAAGACTCAGCACCCATTGGCTTGTGATTGTCCGGTGTCATTGCACGTGCTTTGTGAGTTGGAAGGAGACTTTATAGATTGATATTAGACATATGGGCTAATATCGGACTTATGACCATGGACTAGACGGGACTGGGATGCTTTCTCAACGTTCCATTCCTCTTGTATATAAACCTATCCTTTAAATCCATATGCATGTGTTTATGAATTTGTTTCTCTAGTCTACCGGGACTAACACACTAGCTTATGGTAAAGTGATCAGATTTTAACAATGGTTAAGTGGGACACCATTGATTGGGGGGGGCAAGGTAAGAGGGGGTATATTTGCTTCCTGTTCTCCCACCGTTCCCTAGCTTGTCATGCATTCTTTCCAAAAATTGAGACTTTTTAAAATGCCGTGGGACACGGGAAAAATTGTTTAAAATTGGGACTGTCCTGCCAAAAGCGTGATGTCTGGTCACTTTCGCTTACAGGAAACTTGCCTAATACACCCCACAATCATGAGCATTATGTCCTGTGAGCTCTGTGTGGCCCCTGCACCAGTTATGGAATGCCGGAGAGAAGGGAGTTCCACGGGGTGGGGCAGCACAGTGGGTGTCAGAATTGGGAAAACGAAGGGCTGAGCCCCGGTGGCGTAATGGTTGAGTGCAGGACTGCGGCCCACTGGGTTGGTGGTTCAAATCCAGCAGCAGCTCTCCAGGAGCACGGCTGGGCCTCCTACTCCCACCAGAGGGCAGCGGTGGCTCCCTGCCCACCCCCCAAAAAAGGAATTGGGAAAACGAAGGATGAAGAGTGGAGCATGTCTGATCAGTATCGGGAAGTGTGGAAATGAATTCTCTGCTTCTTTTGGATTGCCAAAGGAAGTCAGAGGTGCCCATCACACCATCCCTCAAAAGAGATTTACAAAACCCAAAGAGGGGAGGGGGGGATAGTCAGGGAAGGAGGGGATATATCAGAGAGGATTGTGGGGCAGCAGTTTGGAAAAGTTGGACAATTAGGACACCTTGAACCTCCATCCTTATCAAGTATTTATTCATCACTGAAGAACCAGATTTTGGCCTTATCTCTCTGCCATCAAATACCCAATCATGTAGCAATTATTTATGTGTTCAGTATGTGCCAGGCACTGTGCTAGGTGTTTGAGAAACATCAAGACAGGGATAATAATAAAAAGGAGGGAGTGGGGAAATGAGAAGCTGATACTAGGGGCTCAATAAAAAGTAAATGTTAGGAAAAAAGAACTCCCAATACCTCTTAATAAAAAAATGAAAGGAGAAGAATAAAAGAATCTTTAGTCTCCTGGTACTTAAAGTCCAGAGGGAACCAGACTTTTAAGCAAGGTATTTTACTCACGCCCACTATAAACTGCATAAACACAAGGATCTATGAGAACATAAAGACTTACTTTTTTCCTTTTAAACAAATAATTTCCATAATCCCAAGAGAGTTTTGTAAAAGGACTGTTGAACAATCTCACTCTTTCTACCTCCTTGTAAATGGGAAGCTTGGTCCTGGGATGGAAAAACCATAGAGAATCTAATCTCCCTCCATTTTCGTATTGCAATAACTCAAAAAGAACTGGAGAATCATTCGAGTAAACTCTCCTAAAGACTGTCATCTCAAAGGCAAATGCAAATTGGGAGATGTATTAATATTTAATAGCTATTGTAACAAACTGGCACACATTCTGAGTTTGAAACAACATATCTCTAGTATCCTGCAATTCTACAGCATCCGTATGACCTAGGAGCCCAGAGAAACCTGTCCAAACCCCATTGCCTGGAGTTGATTCCAGCTCAGAGTGACCCATAGTGACCCCTGAGACAGAGTAAAACTGTTCCTTATGGCTTTTGACCCTGTAAATAGTGAAAGGAGTAAACTACCTCAATTTTTCCCTCGTGGGAGGCTGATGGATTTAAACAACTTCCCTCCACAGTGATTAACTCGCTGTTCCATCGGGGCTGCGGGAAATCTGTCCTCTAAGACTTAAGGGATGCTGATGTGACCATTTTCTATGGTAATTCAATCCACTGTCTGAAGCAAAGCCACTACTGGAAGTTATTAACAGGAAACACAAATGATTATATTTTTAAATGATGATTCATCATTTTCCCAGAATAAAGAATACTTTAAAAATATTTTCTGTGCTCTAGTGAGCAAAATTAATGTATGTAATCAGAGTCTCAGATCTTTTAATTGGCAACTAAGTTGTTTAAAAATCAACCCAGAATCAATGCATAGCACCCGCCACCGCCCTTCCCCCCCATCCCCTCCTTACCCAGGGATAGACAACAGAAACATGGGTGAAGGGAGACAGAGGTCAGTGTAAGATATGAAAATAAGAATAATTTATTATCTATCAAGGGGGCATGAGGGTGGGAGGGAAAGGAGAGGGAAAAGAGGAGCTGATACCAAAGTCTAGAATAGAAAGTATACAGTTAGAAAATGATGGCAGCATATGTACAAATATGCTTGATACAGTTGCAGTATGGGATGCTATAAGAGCTGAAACAGCACCCAATAAAATAATTTAAAAAGTAAAATCTGAAGAAAACTAAACAAACAAATAAAAATACACCCAGATGTTCCAATAATCAAAAAAAGAAAGCTTTCTGACCCAGCTTTCTGACGACAATCCAAAGAACATTTTTAATATGATTTTTTTTTTTTTTTTTTTTTTTTTTAGGCATCACTGCCCTCAGGTGGTGAGAGTGGGGGGCCCAGCCTTTGCTCCTGGGAGCCGGAATTGAACCTCCATCCCAGTGGGCCGCAGTCCCGCGCACAACCACTACGCCACCGGGGCTCAGCCCTTAATATGATTTTAAAACCAGGAGGACAGTGTCTTAAACAAAAGGGAACTTGTACAAGAGTGACATAGACATACTTTCTCTTCTCCTTACCCCTAAAGTCTAGGCTTTTAATAATTGACATATTTTAAGATCATTTTTTAGAAATAAAAATTTCTAATAAACTATATTGTTCTTAAAATGGTGTGCTCCATGTGACTTAGAAAAAAATGTCTTCAAGGATCCAGCGATCAGTAAAATTTGAACAAGGAACGATGTAAGGGGCTTGAGAAGAGCTTTTACTTTTCTCATATCCATTCTTTAGGATATGCACAATGCAGTGTAAACATATCAGTAATATATATCATGTACTTTGGCTCTAGTGTGGTGATTAAAGATCAGTCACTTAAATATCTTTAAGCCTCAGTTTCCTTATCCAGAGGTCAGGGTTAATACTTACCACTGCATTAAAATTGAGATGTTGCAAAGAATAAACTTTGGATTTCCACAAGAACAAGCACACATCTGTCTTAGAAGAAGTACGGCCAGAGTACTCCTTGACAGTGGAGATGACAAAACTTGGGCCTGTTTCCTTACATCATCGGGAAAGAAAAGGACAGCACTTTGGTCGTGGGCCATCGAAACAGAGACAAACAAGAGAGACCTTCAGTGAGATGTGTTGATTTAAGAGCCCCCACCATGAGCTCACACAGATCAATGAATCCAAAGAGGGCACTGGGTCAAACCCTGTTTCCTTTCATGATACAGAAGGGTGCTGTGCTTTGGGGCCTGCTTCAAGACCACTCCCAACAGGTGTCAGGAGAAAAATGCTTAACATGTGGCAAACATATACATGGTAAAGCTTAATTCCTTCTCTGAGCCTCACTTTCCTGGCTTGTAAAATATGGAAATTGTATTGTCTAGGATCCTTTCTGGAATTAATGTTCTGATTCCTCTTCCCCCCCCCCCTCCAACCCGAAGTCCTGAAAAATAATTACCTTTTAAAAAAATGTCTTTACTTGTCCACAGACAAGTAAATTTTTCTTTTATTTCCTGAAGAAGCCAGAAGCCAGAAGTAGGTGAGCACTGCCTCTGGAATGTCTGAGCCACTCCACCCTGGGCACCTGGGAAATGACAGGCTATTTCCGCTCAACTAGGAGTTCCCTGAGAGGAGAACCTTCCTCAGTGGGAGGAGGATAGAACTTCAACTTGATTTTAATAAGTCGGTGGTGTGCCCTTAGAAACACTGCACCCTTTCAGTATGGGTCTCTGAGTGATCCTGGCCTCCCCTTTCATTAGTTTGCTTACCGATATGAATAGCTGCCATCTAGATACTCGACTTCAGCGGTTACGCAAGGGTTTCACGTTTCATCAGAACCACTGTGTGTCACGGGTTAAAGTCTAATAAGAGTGCGATCAGTTAGGGCGGGGTTGCCTTGTAACTGAGCTCACAGAGTTATCTCCAAGACATCTAAATTGGTAAGGATTGTTGGTCTTTCAAGATACTCTGATAAAAATCTTAAAGTTCTGTTTGTATTTCTAAGATTGAACAGTAGCGGTACTATAGCAGTGATCATATTGACCAGTATGCACAGACCAAAGGAAGGAAAGCTCTAACATTGGAAATATATACTACCATTCTAATTCCTAATATACTAATTACTATTGTTCCTTAATTAAAAATTTGACAGATAAACCCCTCAGGAACAGAAGTGGGAGTAAGTGGTACCAGGAGGAGGAGGGAGGTAGGGTGAGGAGGGCAGGAATCAAGAAGCGATTCAATGATGGACACATAACCCTCCCTTCCTCAGGGGGATATAAAGCAAAAACCATTACTCTGGAGAAGGGATATGAAAATAATAATAAGTTATCAAGGATCCTGAGGGTGAGAGGGGGTAGGGAGGGGAAAAATTGCTGATACCAAAGGCTCATTTAGAAAGTAAATGTTTAGGAAATAATGCTGGCGACATATGTACAAATGTGCTGATACAATCAATGTATGCAATGTTATAAGAGCTATAAAAGCCCCCAATAAAGTTTTAAAAATACATTGGTAAATCATTTTATCACGGGCTCATAAAACTCCTATCACGATCAACACATACATGAATTGTATGCAGACCACATTTGCACATTTGTTGCCATTATCATTCTAAAAATATCCTCCTTCTACCTAGAACCCTCTACCAGCTCCCCATATTTCCCCTCCCTTCATTTTATAAAGTGATTTATTTAAAAAAAAAAAGGTAGACCAGAGGGTGTACACTGGTACAGGTAGGAACTAAAAACACAGGGAATCCAGCACAGTTGATCCTTTCAGGACCAGGGGTGAGAGTGGTGATATCAGGAAGGTGGTGGGAAGGTGGAGTAGCAAGGGAGAACCGATTGTAAGGATCTACATATAAGCTCCTCCCTGGGGTCTAGACTATAGGGAAGTGGGTGAAGGGAGACATCAGACTATGTACGATATGACAAAATAATAATAATTTATAAATTATCAAGGGTTCATGAGGATGGGGATACGGGGAGGGACAAGAAATGTGAGGAGCTAATACCAAGGGCTTAAGTAGAAAGCAAATGTTTTGAGAATGATGGTGCCAACAAATGTGCTTTGCATACAATAGATGTATGTATTGATTGTGATAAGAGTTATATGAGCCCCCCAATAAGATGACTTAAAATTTACATTGGTATGGATACAAGATCAAAAAGAGGAACACCCACATGGGCTCAGCATTCAAAATATCTCATGTATGAGATTTCCTAATTTAAGCCTTTTCTGAGCCTGCCGAATACCAGTGGGTGAGGAACGCTCTCAGTGCCACACTGACATTTCCAGCACCCTCTGCAGCTTGGTAGAATCCTCTGCCTTGCTGGGAGCCAACACTGGAGTTATAGAAAGCCCATTCTGCGTAGTTTAGCATTTACTTGAAAAGGTATTGTAGAAACTAAACTAGAAAATCAATGCTGCCGCCAAGTTGATTACAGTTAGGTATTGTGCAGGAGTTTTTTTTTTTTTTTAAAAGACACATGTTGTTGCTACATTTATTACCAAGTTTTTCCATATGCAAATTAGGTAAAAGACAAATAACTGTATGTGGAAGACTGAGCAATTCTTACTATTGGAAATACCAGTTAAACTAACAGTCAATGAGCATCCAGGCATACTGCTAAGTTTTTTTCTTTTTTCCCCCTTGAATTATCTTTCTTAATCCAAACAAGATTCTGTGATGTGTTTGTGGGTTTTTTTTTTTCTTTTTTCTCTTTCCAGGTGAGAAAGCTGAGGCAAAGATGAGCTAACTCAATTATCGTAGAGAACAGAACTGGTATGTTTGGAGATGCTGTCCCAGCATTAATAGCAAAGTTTGAAGAGAGAGAGAGAGAGAGAGAGAGAGAGAGAACAACTAATGCTGGCCAAGATGTAGAGACTGGAATCCTTATACACTGTTTGTCAGACTGTGAAATGGTATACCCGCCTTGGAACACGGTATGGTATTTCCTTAAAAATTGGGAATATGCACAGCTCTCAATATGATTGAATGATTAAAATTTTCAAAGAACTGGAAGTAGAAATGCCATATGATGCAGCCATCCATTATTATTACCTTAGATAACTAAGAGCAGTGCCCCCCCCCCCAAATAGGTATATGCACTTTCATGCTTAGAGCAGCAGCATTAGCCACCAACGCAAGATAATGGAAACAATCTGTGTCCATCGAGACGAAAGGATAAATACGCCATGATGCACACACCGCATGGAGTACTCCATACTATCAAAGAATGACAATGTATCTGTCAAACACCCTGTCATGTACAGCAACGTAGAGGATATTCTGCTGAATGAAATTAATCAGTTGCAAAAGGATCATCATTGTACCAGACTACTGCTTTTAAAAGTCAAGTAAAAATTGACACACAGAAAGAAAGATTCTTTGAAGTTTCCCAGTTGTGCAAAGGAAAGAAAGAAAAATCTCTAACTAGAAGGTACAAACATGCTAACTTGGGTGAAGGAAAGGACAATATACAGTAGGGCAGGTCAACACAAAAAGACCAAGGCAAAGGGAGACATCTGTAGGAGCACAAGGTTGAAGGTGGTGAAACCCACAATCCCAAGTCCATTTCCAGTGAGTGGACTCGGAGTCATGGTGACTCTATTACTGTATTTCCCCGGAAATAAGACAGGATCTTATATTTATCTTTCCTCAACAAGACACCCTAGTGCTTATTTTCAGGGGATGTGTTCTCTATTGTTAAGTAGGATACAACATTTACATTGATTTAAATCTAGCTAAGTCATCTTCTTCTGGAAGATCATCATAACTCTCCAAATCCCGAATTCCATCCTGAAGCTTCTCCCCTCTGCCCTGGTGTCTGTGGGGGGTGAGAGAGGCCCACAGACTGCGGCTGGTGGAGAGAGATCCACAGTGCTGAGTCATATAGCAGCTACAGCTGTCCTTCTTTCCCCTGGGGACACACAGTCCCTAAAGCAGAGCGTCCCTCTCCTCCCTTTACTGAGGAGACTGTCCCCGCAAGGCCTCTGCTGCAGGCAGCATGGACAGGATGGTCTGGACCTGATGGGGGAGCCCACTTTGTGGGTGGGGCTGCCCGCACCTCTCCAGTCAACTCTGGGCCAGCTGCTGTCACGATGGATGGGACAGATGAGAAGAGCTGCCCGTCTTTGTCACCGCTCCAAGAGGAAATAAATGCATGGGTTGTGCAGACACGCTGCATAGCCAGGTCCATCACTAGATCTTATGCTCAGAAATCCGCTAGGGTTTATTGTATGGGTAGGTCTTATTTTCGGGAAGACACGGTAGTTCAGATATCTGTGGCTGTCAACCTTTACAGGAGCAGAAAGCCTCACTTTGCAACCACAGAGCAATCAATGAGTTTGAGTCACTGACTGATGTTAGCATCCAAGCTTACTTGACAGTCCCACCTGTGCTCTTTGAAAGCAGCAAAGGTAAAATATCCTATACACACATAATCTTGTGATAATAATAGTAGCAATAATCTCAGACTGAATACATAGATAGACACACAAGCCGAGCAGTGGAAAGGTGAACGATACACAATGAATATAAATACATTTGTCTATATATGTATTTATATGTGTTGCAAATATATCCATCCATATAGTAGAGCATGCAGGAGACAAAGTAATAAAAACTTCTGGGCCATAACCAAACATTTTGAGGGAATCAGTGACTGGGGCTAAGAGCTCTGTACCATGGTCTCAGGGGACATCAAAGTTAATTGGCATAACAGTCCATAAAGATAACCACCTATGGAAATTATGCTAAGTGAAGAGGGGAAAGAACTAGGAGGCAAAGAGGTCTAAATACACACATGTACATATGTAAATATATTTTTAGAAAACAATAGGGAAATAGATCTATGTGCCTATATTTATAGGTTTGGTATTAAGGTAGCAGATAGACATTGGGCCTTTCCTCAAGTACTCCCTCAAAGCAAGAACACTTTGTCTTAATAACCTGAAATTCCATGATGCTTACCTTCCCAACACAATCCCTGAAGATAAAATGGATGCGTAAGCAAATGTGGTGAAGAAAGCAGATGGTGCCCGGCTATCAAAATATATAGCACGTGGGGGGCTGAGCCCCGGTGGCATAGTGATTGTGCGCGGGACTGCGACCCACTGGGATGGAGGTTCAATTCCAGCAGTGGGGCTGGGCCTCCTACTCCCACCACCAGAGAGAAGTGATGCCCCTCCCAAAAACAACAACAACAACAAAAAACAAAATATATAGCACCTTGGATCTTAAAGGCTTGAAGACAAACAAGCGGCCATCCTAGATGAGAGGCAACAAAGCCCACATGGAAGAAGCACACCAGCCTGTGTGATCATGAGCTGTCAATGAAATCAGATATCAAGCATCAAAGACCCAGAACAAAAAAAATCATATCAATGTGAATGAGGGGAAGTGCAGAGTGAA
The DNA here is from genome assembly GCA_004026705.1 of Nesogale talazaci. Taxonomy (NCBI): domain Eukaryota; kingdom Metazoa; phylum Chordata; class Mammalia; order Afrosoricida; family Tenrecidae; genus Nesogale; species Nesogale talazaci. The sequence continues at coordinate 9,060 of PVJH01015758.1, read as the reverse complement.
TAATCAAAGCCCATTTTTAGACAATTGGATATCCCCTTATAAAAGGGTCAGAAAGAAGAAATGAGCCAGTCAGGGTGCAGTATAGCACAGATAAAACATACAATTTCCCTCCAGTCCTTTAATGCTCCCCTCCCCACTATCATGACCCCAATTCTACCTTACAAATCCAGCTAGATCAGAGCATGTACAGTGGTACAGAAAAGAGCTGTAAACATAGGGAATCCAGCACAGATAAACCCCTCAGGACCAACAATGAAAGTAGCCATACCAGGAGGGTTATGGTGGGGGAGAAAGAGGGAACTGATCACAATGATCTACATAGAACCCCCTCCCACGGGGATGGACAACAGAAAATGGGCAAAGAAAGACATTGGTCAGTGTGAGACATGTAAAAATAGTATTAATTTTTTTTTTTTTTGGTATCACTGCTCTCCCATGGTGGGAGTAGGAGGCCCAACCCCACTGCTGGAATTGAACCTCCGTCCCAGTGAGCCGTTGTCCCACGCACAACCACTACGCCACCGGGGCTCAGCCCAATAGTAAGAATTTATAGATTATTAATGGTTTATGAGGGAGAGAAGGTAAGGGAGACAAAAAAAAAAAAAAGAAGGAGCTGATACCAAGGGCTCAAAGAGAAAGAAAATTTTTTGAGATTGATGTTGGCAACATATGTACAAATGTCCTTGACACAACGGATGGATGGATTGTGCTAAGAACTGTATGAGCCCCCAATAAAATGATTTTTATTTTTATTTTTTATTTTTTGGGGGGGCAATCACTGCCTCTGGTGGTTGTGGGCGCTACCCAGTGCTGCTCCTGAGAGCGGCCGCTGGGTTTGAACCGCCAAGCCCACAGGCCACAGTCCCGCATTCAACCACTTGCGCCAGTGGGGCTCAGCCCTAAAATGATTTTTAAAAAGATAACCATCTACATCTTGTTTGGGGGAGTGGTGAGTGGGATCTTAAACATCTGTGAATGGCAATCTAATCTGCAACTATTTGTGTCTCCCTGCTCAGAAGAAATCAATGTGAAGAAAGTTGAAGGTGTGAACCCTAGCCTTTAGCACACTGAGACCTGACGAACTGCATGATGCCCAATGATCACTTATCACTGTTATGAAAAGGATCACAATACAGGATCCAGGATGGGATTGGAGAAAAACATGGAATACCATTCAAAATTATGGAAAAGATCAAGCTTCCTGGTCTGCTAGAGACTGGAAGAACTCCTGGGAGACTAGGTACCAGGGTATCTGCAGTCCTTAGACATACTTTTATTCTTGAACTGCACTCATAAGTATGGTTCAACTTTCAGCCAATGTACAGACAAGCATATGAGGTGGACAATAATAACAACAGGAAGGTACATCCTTCTTTGAAAAACAAGCATCTGCGAAAGGGAAGCATTTGCTCAGGGAACAGGCTAGAAAGCACAAAACTGGAAAGAAAGACAAATGGGGGCTGAGCCTTGGTGGCGTAGTGGTTGTGCTCAGGACTGCAGCCCACTGGGATGGAGGTTCAATTCCGGCTCCCAGGAGCAAAGGCTGGGCCTCCTACTCCCACCACCTGAGGGCAGTGATGCCTAAAAAAGAAAAAGAAAGACAAATGGAAATGGAAAATAAAGAAAGAATTGGGAAGAATGCTATTACATTATGCTCCCAATTGCAATTAATGTCATGAAATAAAATATGTGCGAGTAGTCGAATGGAAAGCGAGTTTGCTCTGTAAACTTTCACCCTGTTCTAGGGGAGAAACACCGGAAAACTAAATACACAAACAAAACAAACTCACTCCCAGCTCGTCAATTCCAACTCATAACTACCAGCTAGGACAGAGTAGAATCACCCGTGAGTGAGTCTCAGCAGTTGTAACTCTTTATGGGATCATCTTTCTCCCATGAAAGGGCTGGTAGGTTAGAACTGTTGACCTTGTGGTCTGCAACCTGACTTGTAACTCACTAGGCCATCAGGCCTAGTGAGGACTGTCCTTTGGGGGATAAAAGAGACCCCAAATTCAACAGAAGTTATCGAGACACATTCATTCAGTTTTACACAGGACAAAGACAAGACAGAAACAAAAAGAAATAAATCATCCAGGTAAGGAACACATCGGCTCAAAGCAATAGTGCCTTTCAAGGACTCACAGAAATGCAAACACCTACATAGGCTATGGAGAACAAAGTTAATAAGTCACGATTGGAGGCAGATCAATCAATTCATCACAGTTGCAGGCAAGAGTATGTAAGTGGGAGAAGGGCCATGATTGGAATATGCACACTAAAGCAGGTTAGATTGGTTCAGGGCCCTCAGGGGCCATAGGCTGTGGCTCATAACTAAGCCACTCTTGAACTCCTGTTTTCATCAAGGGCAAATAGGGCAAGTGCTGAGGGTGAGGGGTACCTTGTTGGTCCGGCTAGGGGAGGCTAGTGGTCCACTTTAAAACACAGCAGCTTCCTGGAAGCTAAGTTTTTCATCTGGCTGGTCAGTGATGGGAAAGAACTGGATGGAGGTGGTGTCGTTGCTGTGAATGTTAGGTGTCAGGTCAGTTCTGACTCTTAGAGACCCATCTAAACCCAACAAAAGGAATCCCTGCCCCATCCTGTGTGTCCGCACCATTGCTGTTGGGTTTCAATTCACGGTTCCAGCCACACTGTCAATCTAGCTTTTTAAACATTTTCTTCCTCGGAAGTCATTTTATTGGCCCTTACAGACCATCTCTCATCTTGAGGGTCTTTTTTGTTGCAGCTGCTGATCTGGAGACTCAGAAAAACACCAACTCCTTCATGCTTCCATTTCTCTTCATATACCAATCATTTTGTTGTGTCATTATGACTCGAGGGAGTCATTTCTTCCCTTCGTTGTTGGGTTTGTAGGACCTTCCATAGTACTTAACCCCAGTCGTCATTTAATTAAATATGTATAGAGTGAAGGAATGCACCCCTCACTTGTCTATTCATAGCCTCCTCAGTAGGGAGTTACAGAGAGCGCTATTTCACTTCAGTCCGTATTATCCTTCAAGATAAAAGTTTCCTAAAAAGCAGTTTTTTCATCCTCTGAAATGAAAGCTTTCCAAGGCACCCTTACTATCTACAGAATAAAGTATCTGGAGCATGGTATGGCTTAGCAGGCATTTGGTGAATTGGTGACGTTTCTTAGGAAAATCTAAAAGGGGCATTTGAACTGCACTTCTGCCATCTGTCAGATGCAGCCTGGAGACACTTCTCGAAGCTCCGTCACGTTCGGGTGTTGAGGTCCATCCATTGGGTTCCATGCTAACAAGAGGACCTATGAAATCCAACATGTGGGATACGGCTGCTGAAGGAAAATGTGGAGGACTGAGAGATGGCTGTTAAACCCAAGCCCAGCGTGCCATTGTAATGCTCGGTGCAACCTCGAGGGCTGCTTAACCAGCTTAGAGCTAGGCAAACATATCCATTGTGCTTGTGGCAATTAAGTGGACATTGAGAACAGGAATGTCAAGGCAAGAGCCCTCGTCTTCCACCAAAAGAAGACCGTTCGGTACTAGGCTATCTGCACATTTCAGACCAAAGCAACCACCGCTTTGCAAAGCCCTTCCTTTGGCTTGCTGGAAAAAACGACTTGGAGAGTCTGACTGACAGACTGTTGCCATGCCTGCTCTTGCCACCCCCCCCCCCTCCCCAGGTTGTTAGGGCCCCAGCTTCGGCAGCACCAGATGAGCACGATGTAGAGGTTGCGCACACGATCGCTGTCCTGCGTGAGGGTGAAGACCTGTGAGAGAATGAAGCTGGAGCCCAGCGCCAGAGTCTAGTTCAGGGGTTCTCCAACTACGGCCTGCAGGCCACATGCAGCCCGCCAAGGACATTGATCCGGCCTGCGGGGTGTTTTTGCCACCGCCACCGTCCTGCTCAGCAGCTGACTCATCCCGGGCCTGCAGTGAATTTGTTCATAGTGTTGTTGTTTTTTTTTAAATATAGTCCAGCCCTCCAATGGTCTAAGGGACAGTGAACTGGCCTGCTGTTTAAAAAGTTTGAGGGCTGAGCCCCGGTGGCGTAGTGGTTGAGTGCGGGACTGCGGCCCACTGGGCTAGCGGTTCAAATCCAGCAAAAGCAAGGCTGGGCCTCCTACTCCCACAAGAGGGCAGTGATGCCAAAAAAAAAAGTTAAATAAAAGTTTGAGGACCCTGGGCCTCGTTTTATAGGCAATTGTCCTGTGATGTCAGCGGTGCAGCGTGTTTGGCCCTCTTACTATACAGCTAAGCAGGATATGCTCTTCTTTGAGATGCTGAAGGCGATGAATGGGCTTCAGAGTGAGTGTGGTTCTTAAAAGCTTCTCTCTCTTTCTCGCTTTTTCTTTCTTTTTTTTTTATTGAACCCACATATCTGTTTTGGAACACACTTGTTTTCTTTCTTGAAATTCAAATACAAGACTGGCAAGTCACATGACAATAATCAGAGGTGACGTTTTGCTTGTGAACTGTCATTCCCCATTCCTTTTCGTTTAGAACCAGAAAAAAGTTGTATTTCAAATATCCTAACCAGAAGGAAGAAAAGTATATAAGGTCTTTATAACCGAATGTCTGCTTTTCTCCACAGAATCAGTCTGCATCACTCCTCTATCATCCCTAACAGTGAGCGGCACTATGTAGCTTTTCACTTGTGTATCAGATATTAATTGAGCCAGTGCATATGCCAGGCATACGGATGTGCTGTTTAGAGGGACTTGTTCCTTTTTCTTGCGGTTTCCTTTTCCTGGAAATGCTAGGAATCCATTCAACAAAGGCCATGTTCAGGGTGGCTTTCCTATGTTCCTTTATTCCGTTCAGTAACTTTCTCCAGAAGCTGTTCCTTAACCACACTTCCCCATAACCGAACTTAACCTTTTTATGTCAAAGCGAATTCTTTCTGTACCTGTGTTTGCCACACCAACTCCCTCTTCCTTTACTCCATAAAATCAGGCTTACTTTCCAGGGTCCGGGTGGCAGGTTTGTTCACCTGTGTGTCCCAGGGTCCAGCACAAAGTCCAGGGTAGAACCCAAATCCTGTTCTCGAGTATTGAAGTGCATAGTACAGTGGTTACTCTTGACTTAACAACATGGGTTATCACCTAGAATTCTTGAAACAGCTGAGTATTTTGTTTGTTTGCTTGTTTGTTTGTAAGGAAGGACCGGCATTACATTTTATTTTGCAAGCCCTTGCTGGTGAGAACTGTCATGAAATAGAAGCAAGGCCAGGTCCTAACTAAAACTAGGGGGAATGCCGTGGGGTCATTGAATTCACATTGACATAATCTCAGGGGTGGGGGCCTGTAGATTGCTGCTGGAGCATGGTATTGCTAGGGATCCCCAGGCTGCCTCTGGGCATGGTGGGAAATGTGGTTCTGCCATGAGATTCCAGGAAGAAGAGCAAGCACCTTTGTGTCATCAGTGACCTCATATGGAAACAAAGGTCTGCAGAATGTAGGTGATTTGTTCAAGAGTCACAGAAGGCACACCACTGGAGTTGCTGGGAGGAGATTTGAGGCACAGAGTCGCTAGGGAGAATAAGTGGCTAAATGCTGAGCTGCTCAAGCAGCTGAGTATTATTATTTCCATGTTACAGATAAGGAAAGGAGACTTGGAGAGGTTTAGAAATGTGCCCAGGATCACATAGTGGTAGAGACTGTTATCACAGGAATCTGAAGAATGAAGTCACCATCAATTCTATTCCCTCCATCTTCCCTTCCCTCTATCGTTTCCTGTAGTTTTTCTTGAGGTTTTATACTAACATTTCTTCTAAGGGCTCTTTAATGACCTTAGCCTTATGAGCAGAGTTGTATTCCTATTTTTATATTATAAATTATTCTGGCTGTCTCGCAATGTTAAACTTTCTGAAGTAGCAGTCCTTCAAGAGCCTGAGCTCTGCAATGAACTGTCGGATGGTGGTTGCGACCCATCAGCCACTCCAAGGGAGGAAGAGGAAGAAGTCTGCGTCCCTGAAGAGGGACGGCTCAGGAAATCTGACAAAGCAGTCTGTTCTGTCCCATAGTCACGACGAGTTGATGGCAGTAGGTGAGAAATCTTACCTTGAAATAGAAAGCTTGATTAACAGTCTGACCTGGTGGAATGAACTCCAAATGCCCTACGAGTGGACAGTTTCATCCATTCGGGAAGTTGAAGGACCGTCCAGAATGAGGTCTCTCATCAATTGACATCTCGTCTTTTTTTGAAAGGAGAAAACCACTCGTGCACACTTGAGCTTTTCACAAAGCACTGTCCTTGTACACTGTGTTCAACATCGCAACGGTTTCTGGGGCATTTTTCCTGAGCCTCATTTCACAGCCACACACTGTTCTCAGAAATCGAGATTTCACAAACAATAAAGTTTGAGTTTAAACTGGTTTCATTTAAAAAAAAAAAAAATGACTGTGACCAGAAAGAACCTTCCCAGGTGATGCCCTGTCTGCATTAATTCAGAGCAAGTTGCTGGCTGCTCCCCTAGTGAGAAAATGGGTATTTGAACCCCTCCACACAGTGGACCTTTTGTTCTGTTTTTTTTTTTAAATTGGGTTCCCCCTCATGTATGTACATATATGTAAATTTTATCAAGAAAGTCACTTGCACAGTTGTAGAAATGGTGAAGCCCAGTCCAGTTCAAGTCTGTGGGTCAGATATTTAGAGGCAATTCCAGACTCAAGTCACTGCCAGGGTTGATGAACCAGAAACAACAACAGGAAGAGCATAGCTGGCGGATGCATGAATGGATGCGATCAATAGGGAGATCAGCTAACAAATTATTTTTTTTAATTTTTGAAATAAAAAGTAATTTTATTGGGAGCTCTTACAGATACCATAATATTTTATAGTTAAATCTCACCAAGCAGTATTGTACAATGGTTACCACAATCAGCTTCAAAACATTTTTTTCTTGAACTCCTTGATATCAACTCCCCTGAGTCCCCTCCCTCTCTCACTGTCTCCCCCAGGAGCCCCTATCATCATTTTTTGGTTTTTGCCACATCTCACACCATCCAATATATCCATTCACGTACACTTCTGCTGTTGGATCCCATTGAGTGGGATTACACAGTCAGTCGTCTGTGCTATCAGCTGCCACCCCACCCACCACGTCCTGTTCCCTCAAGGGAACCCTTACTCCTGCTAGTGTTTCTGAAGTTATCTTGGCTTTCATGTATCTGATGATCTTAATTATACAAATGAACACACACAAGTCTAACATGTTAAGGAGCTAAAATAAATAAAAAACATAACAGTAAGCGGAGGAAATATGAAAGAACTAGAGGATAGTTAGGTGGTTCATCAGTGCTGCACTGCACCTTGGGTTTATAGTCCCTTCCATGTGGCCCTTCTGAGAGGGACTGTTCAATTAACTTACAGGAGGGCTTGGAGTCTCCACTACAACCCCACCCTTCACGTTGATTTGCTTGCTTGATTCTGAACTTCTGATTCCTTTTTCTGTTGACACCTCGTGATCACACCGGCTGCTGTGCTCCTTCATAAAGGCTTTGCTGCCTCCCAGCTAGATGGCCACTTGCTTAACTTCAAACATTTATGACCCCAGACACTATATCTTTTAATAGCCAGGCGCCATCAGCTTTCTTCACCATATTTGCTTTTGCACCCATTTTAACTTCAGTATTCCTGTCAGGAAGATGATGTAGAAGAGGTGAAGAAAAAAATGAGGGAGGTGCTGTCAGCCATCCAAACAGATGAGTTTGGAAAATGTTTCTAAGACTGAAATCACAGATTTGAAAAATGTATTTATGTGTAAGGGAGAGTTCTTCAAAGGTGATAAGGTTGTTTTGAAAAAAAATATTTTTCTATGTCTATCCATATAAGATAGATAAGATAAACAATCTCAACTGGAAAGCAATGGACTGACAGGTCTGGGGCTGGGGTAGATGTAGAGGAGGAAGAGGTGGGGTGGGGGAGGGATGGGGGAACCAATAAACTCAGGGACATGGGAACAACTAGAGATCTAAAATCAATGGCAAGAAGGGCATAGAATGCCTGGTGGGGCTTGATCAAGTGTAATGTTGCTGAGCACAACTACAGAGAAGCTGAATGAAAGTCGAACATGATAATGGCAAAGAAGGACAGTAAAAGGAAATAGAGGAAAGAAATAGGAGGCAAAAGACATTTATAGATGCATAAATATAGCATGTACATATGTAAATATGTTAATATGTAACTAGAGGAATACAGGTCTAACTACATATATTTATATGAAAGTATTAAGGTAGCAGACAGACATTGGACCTCTACTCAAGCTCTCTCTCAATCAATGCAAGAACTCTTTGTTCTAATAACTCTGCATTCTGTGATGACCACCTGCCAGATATAATCATTGAAGACAAAATGGGTGCATGAGCAAATGTGGTGAAGAAAGCTGATGGTGCCTGGCTATTAGAAAATATAGCATCTGGGGTCTTAAAGGCTTGAAAATCAACAAGCAGCCATCTAACAGGGAAGCAGCAAAGCCTACATGGAAGAAGTACATTAGCCTGTGTGATCACGAGGTGTCAACAGGATCAGGTATCAGGCATCAGACAACCCAAAACAATCATACCAATGTGAACCAGGAGGTTAGAGGGGAGACTCAAAGTCCATCTGTAGGCAATTGGACATCCCCTTACAGAAGGGTCACAAGGAATGAGTCCTCCAGAGTGCAGAATAGCACTGACAAAGCACACAACATTCCTTTAGTTCTTCAATGCTTCCTGCCCACCACTATCATGACCCCAGTTCTACCTTAAAAATTCAGCTAGACCAGAACATGTACACTGGTACAGATAAGAGGTCTGAGCACATGAAATCTAGGACAGATAAACTCCTCAGGAACAGTATTGGAAGTAGTGAAACCATAAGGGTAGAGAAAGGTCAGGGGAGAAGGGGGAGGAAAGGGGAGCCGATGGCAATGACTACCATATTACTCCCGCCCCCTCCACTCTATGGGTGAGGAATAACAGAAACATGAGTGAAAGGAGACAGTGGACCATGTAAGCTATTAGAATAATAATTTATAATTTATCAAGGATCCACAAGAGTCAGAGGGTGGGGAATGGAGGGAGAAAATAGAGGAGCT
>PVJH01015757.1:0-52457 GCA_004026705.1 Nesogale talazaci | reverse complement strand
GGGGGGGGGGGGGCTCTGTATATATTTATTGGGAGGAGTACCAAGATGGAGTGAAACATCTCAGAACTATAACAAAGGGATAAGAACAGGAGTCCAGTTTTTCAGCTTAGGGGGCCCTGAAGCCCCTACCCAGATCTTCATCTCCATCGCCTGGTGAGAGAGAATTGTAGCAAGCACCATGGTTGTTGATGGGTTTCCCGAAGGTGACAGCATCAGTGTTAAGAGTCCTCGTCAGTCAGGTAAGGTTTAACGAAGCAGACGAGACTCTGACAGAATGCATCTACCATAGAAATTCAGAAAGTCAACAGGGTGGAGCACTCAGAGTTCTGGCTACTCTTGTATAGCTGGGACATCACCAGGAATATCTCTGCAGAGACGTCTGACCGCGAAGAGGAGCAGAGGCAAGGAGGTGGAGATAGCATTCTGTAACGGGATACATTACAATAGTCATCCTGAAGCATAGAAAGGGAACCCCCTCAAAATCAGTTGAGGGAAATTTCAATGCCAGTGAAGAAGAGGCAAATGGAGAGCTCATCTTTTGGATCCTGAAATCCCTGGACATTGAACCTCCTTGATCCAAGAAATAGTGGTGACAGAGAGGATGGCAGAGGAATAGCAGCAGACCCAGGAGTCAGAGCATAGAACAAGAGTGCTGGATTTCCCGGCCCACAGAACAAGTCAAGCGGAATCCTTACAGGCAGGAGGAGGCTTGGGCGATACGATGCACCTGGGCACTGCGCTGGGCGAGCTATGCCTTGCTGACTCATGGGGTTGGAGCTCGAACCAGTGCCTTAGGGTTAAGGTTTACAGCAGAGTGGCAACCTTCGTAGCATTGTGCGAACTGGGAAGATGTCAGGCCAAGAGGCTGAGAGCCAAGTAATGGCCTGGCTGTGAGCACAGGAGAGAAGAAACTATCCTGAGTGAACAACTGTGTCCTGAGCATTTCTGTCCTCTGTTGTAACCTGATAGCTTTCCCATAAACCCCATAATCATGAGCACTGTTTGCAAGTTCTAAGAGGTCGCTGCAGTCAATTGGAGACACCTTCTCCCCACCCCACCTCCCAAAAAAGTAGCATGAGTGTAAAACAGAGGGCCACGGAAAGAGCAGTACCACAATCTCACTGCAGGGAGTCATTTCCAACTAACATGGACTGTCCTGTTAGGATAGAGTAGAACTGCCTCCCGGAATTTCAAAGGTTGTAAATCCTTATCGTTGTAATTGTTATCCTGTTGCATATAAAATGAGGCATCTGGAGATCAAATGGGGGTGAAGTGAGGATTTCAAGGTGAGCAGAAGAGACGAGCCAGAAGGTGGGCAGCTCATCGTTTGGACCCCCAAATCCCTGCACCTTGAACCTCCTTAATCCAGGGGATAGTAGTGACAAGAGGAGCAGCAGCGGAACCTGGATTCAGAGCAGGCAACAGACTGCCACATCTTTCTCTCACAAAGTTGGTGGGTTTCAACCATTGGTGCACAAATGTTTCACCACTGTAAATTGTTGGTATCTGGAGTTGCAGGGCCAAGGGGGAGAAAAGTTTGATAGGCTTCAGATGACTTTCAAAGCCCAGAGCCATAAAACTAGTTGAGGTAACTAAAGCAGTCAAGACAGAGAAAAGAGCCAAAACTTAAGCCTTGATGGCATCAACTGTTTAAAGACTAGTGATCTAAGATCAAGTGGACAAAGGAAAAGGAAAAAATAGGAAAGGACCAGCCAAGAGATCATCTCTTGTAAACATCCTATCCATTTGTAGCAAGCATTTAAATCTCTATCAAGGATTGAATATTTATTTACCCATCTATCTATCTATCTTTCTTACCTATAACCTTATAAACCTGGATACAACATATTCTTTCACTAGGTGTTGAAAAAATGGGGGAACGAATAAAAATAAAGAACATTGCTATCCCTCACCACCCATTAAAGCATGTGCATACCTGCTACAACACATTTTCCTCTTGTATTTCCCTTCCATTAATCTACCTTACATGGTTAAAAACACTTTTGGGCAGCTGAAATCTTCCATGTCGAATTATCTTTTCTAATTTAAAATATACATTGGGGAAAAAAGTTGTATATGTTGCTGGTTAATATCAACATCATTTAGGCTGAGCCCTGGTGGCATAGTGGTTGTGTGCGAGACTGCGGCCCACAGGTTCAAATCCAGCAGCAGCTCTCCAGGAGCAAGGCTGTGCTTCCTACTCCCACCAGGGCAGTGATGCCACAGAAAAAAACAACAACATCATTTAATATTAATATATTTGTCATCAAGGTGGACATTGATCTGTTTATGCCATCAGGTGACATATGAGCAAATAAATATTACACATCTATTTTATGTAAGTCAATATTTTACTGTTTCCTTTAATATAAAGTAGTATAGAGGGAAAGTCTGTCAAAATAACCTTGAGAGTGGATATGTTAATACATTTTTAAGAATCAAAAGAAAATGAACAAAAGTCTCATGATCACAGATAGAAAAATAAAGAAGAAACTACTTTTCAAATTATTTTAATGGGGGATCGTATAACTCTTATCACAATCCATACATTCATCCATTTTTCCCAGTACACTTGTACATTTGTTGCCATTTATTGTCATCATTCTCAAAACATTTGCTTTCAACTTGAGTCCTTGCTATCAGCTTGTTTTCTCCTCCCTCCCTACTCCCTCCACCATGAACACTTACACTCCATATCTTGTTTAATCTGTCAACAAGTTCTGTCAGCTCTGTTTTCAAATGTTTTATGATCCATTTCTATCTTCAAACTATTTTATGATCCATTTCCTCCTGCCTAGCCCATGACACCATTACTGTGGTGTGGATAATTGTCGCTTCTGTCTTCACTCTTCTTTCTGTGCGCGAGGCAAAGAAGCAGAAGGATTCAATGAACATGTAAATCACATTATCGTACTATCGCACAGTTAAAGTGGAAGTTCTTACAATTACCTACGAAAGTCTTATACTATAAAGCCCCCATCTGCTTTCTGACTTTATCATTTACTGCTTACTCTTAAGAAGGTACACATGGAGCAAGCCTCCCTCGCTCAAGCCTGCTTCACACCAGCCTACCTCCCTCCAGGCTTCCGCTCTCCTGTCTCTCTCTCCACGTGGGCCACCTAGCAGGGCGGAGGCAAGCAACAAGAAAATATAGAAGAAGGAAAGGAGAAAGGCGGCCAGGCTGGAGCTGAGGGAAATCTCAATATGTTCCTTGAAGACCCAGAGAGTTCATGAAAGGAAGTACCTACTGTAAAGAGACTTTGAAGTATCCCTCATGAGCTTAGTGATCATGGTCTCCCTCTTTTTCCAATTCTTAACTTTTTTTCTTCTCATGAAAGGAGGACGTTTGGAAGAATCAGGGTGAAACAATAGCAATGAAAGTTACTCATTGCAGTTTACACCCCCTTGCCAAAAAGAAAAGAAGAGAAACATTAGGAAACCAAAGTGTTGACTATTTAGGTATTAGGCATAACTAAAGTGTTTGTCTTCATCCAAAAAAAAAAGAAGGTACACATGACGCAAGTGGAAGTGATGTCAGTGGGGTGTTCTCCTCCTTGTTCAATCTACTCCGCCTACAGCGGACTTACTGCTCCTGAAGCAATATAACATGTGCCTGCCAACCTCAGGGCCTTTGTATATTCCATTTCTTCTACTTGAACCACTGTGTCCCCAACAGCAGGAGCACTCCCTTCTTTCTTGGGTCTTTATTCCAATGTTTCATGAAGGTCTTCTCTAACCACCACTTTTAAAACTGCAGTGCCTATATCCAAACAAGCCCTGTACCTTTTCCATCTTTATTGTTCTCCTTAGCATCTATCATCTATCAATTTCTAACATGTTACATCTTTTATTTACCTTGTTTACTGAATATCTTCCCCCATCTATAATATAGCCTCTGAGGGAAGTGGTATAATTGCCACATTTGACCTCCTCTGGTATTAAAAAAGAAACAGCAGAATCCACTTCCACAACAGTCCGAGGCCGACTGCCACCAAACAGAGGTCAGACATACCTTCATCACCACCCCACCTCCATCCTTCTCTATCCTATCGTGACACCAACATCCTACCCATGAATCTCTGGGGGGTTCAATAATTCACTGTAATGGCTACACAGAATTCTCACATAATGTGAATATAGTTTATTCCATGTTCATATATGGTAAGTTAACAGGTTACAGAATGTTAAGGATTTAGTTCTTTTGTCTGCAACAACTCTCCCCAACCACTCGGGCAGGTAAGTCTCTCTCAAGTCTTTGGCTTCTCAGCCAACTCATTCTCCCTGACATTGAGTGGTGATCCACACTAAAGGATCTTGGTCCTCATCAAGTACTTCAAGTCCTCCTCACTTTCAGCAAACAAGGCTGTGTCATCTGCACACCACGGGTTACTAGCAAGCCTTCCTCCAATCCTGATGCACACTCTTCTTCCCATAATCAAGCTCCCAGATGATTTGCTCTCAGCATATAGATTGAACAAGTAAGGCAAGAGGATGCAAACATGATGCACACCTTCCCGAGTCCAACCCACTGTCTGAACAAAGAGCAAAGTTGAAGAGTCACGTCAGTGGTAAACCCAATTCGTGCACTTGAACGCAAATCTCTGATTATTAACCTGCTGGAGGAGCAATTAGTAAAATAAAAAAGAAAGAGTGGAGCGGGTCCGGCTTGGATGCTATGAGAGAAAGTTCCCCAGGGCTGCTGTCTTCTCCTATGTTTCCCAAGGGGGGAAAAAAAATTTTTTTTAAGAAAGAAAGAAAATAGAAAAAAAAAACTATAGCAAGTCAAGGAATTATGTAGGAAATCAGAAGAGGAATGATACATGTGATCACAATCCCAGACCAGATAAGACAACAAAAAGCATAGAGAAAAAAATTGAAGACTTGAAAGAAAACTTCTGTAACACTATGAAAGATTAAAAAATATGCATTCAAAAAACAGGGAAGGCCTCCCAAAAAAGCACCAAGACATGCCACAATCAAACTATTCAAAACCTAAATCAAGGAAAGCATCCTAAAAGCAGCTCAAGAAAAACACAAAGATACCAACAAAGGAGAACCTTTATGAATGACCAGGGCTGAGCCCCGGTGGCATAGTGGTTGTGCGCGGAACTGCGGAACAACTAGGTTGGAAGTTCAAATCCAGCAGCAAGGCTGGGCCTCCTACTCCCACCACCAGAGGGCAATGATGCCCCCCGAAAAAAAAAACAAACCAAAAAATAAATAAATAAATAAAAAGATCTACAAAAAAAAAATGACCAGAAGCCAGACATTTGTATATGCATATATAAAGCTCTGAAGAAAAACCAATGCCAACCAAGAATCACAAAGTCAACTGTTGGGGTGAGGGGGCCCCAACACTTGGGTCATCAGGAGTGACTTTGTGGAAAATATTAGAGATAGACAGACAGCAGGGCACAGGGGTTCCTTGTCGCATATGGGAACTGAGTGAATATATTGTCCAATGGGTATATATAATGGAGCGTACAGATCTTTCATAAGGCGTGCACATCATACAGCTAGCATATTACACAGTAGGTAATGTCATACGTGGGTAACATAATAAACGAGCAGTGATGTGATTCACTGTCTTGACCTAGGGCTAGTTGCCCTCAACCCACCTTGAGCCTTCCTCTGGTTTAGCCTTCTCGGGTCAGTATCAGAAAGAGCTATCAAAACAGAGTGCACTACATTTGATGGTGGATTGACTACTGAACCTGACTGCTTTCATCCATGGTGCTTTAGGCATTATGAAGTAGCCAGTCACAGAAATGATTTCTCTTACAGGGTAGCTCTTTTATGACAGCTCTTTGGGGAGGGGGGTGTTATTAGAGGGACTGTGTCCAGTCATGAGAATGTGTCTTAAGATTTATTTAAATGTATGTATGATTTATTAAATGTATGTATTAATCATGATAAGAGTTGGATGAGCCACCAATAAAATGATTTAAAAAATATTTATTTACATCTCATAACCATGAGGGTCTTCCTGCACCACACTCGGCATTTCAGATCTGTGATTATGAGCATGGGTGATTAAACTGCATTACATTCTTGTCCAGTCCCTCCATTTACCACAGACTGCAAATTTGCCCCTCAAATATGATGCCAAAATAAGGTCATATGTGGATAAGCAGAAATTAATGGAATTTGTAAAAGCCAGATCAAGACATAGTAAAGGGAGGTCTTTGGACAGTGAAATAAGAACATTAGATAACGAACTGAGATAAACATACACTACAAAACCACCCAGAAGTCCACTCAGATATAGAAATATACAAAGTAAAATAAAATGGTTAGACTGCACATAGAGATCCAGGGATATCAATTTGTAATTAAGACAATAATAAAGTAAAAAGAAAGAAGAGTATAGTTACAGAACTGCCAAATGAAGAGGAAGTCAAGCAGATTTATACAAGTTAATGTGAGTGGAGGGGAAGGAAATATGTAACAAAAAGAATGTTGCCCCCGGCTGAGCCCCGGTGGCGTAGTGGCTGTGCGCGGGACTGTGGCCCACTGGGATGGAGGTTCAATTCCAGCTCACAGGAGCAAAGGCTGGGCCTCCTACTCCCACCACCAGAGGGCAGTGATGTCAAAAAAAAAGAATGCTGCCCCCTGTGGCAGTTACATGATCTGTTATCAATTTGAGACTTATGAGTAAAGGGGTGGACTTTAGCCTGTCCATCAGCTTGCAACTGGATGACCTCATTTGGAGGCGCTAAGGAGATAAATAACTCGCTGGAGGCGGGGCACACAGAGCCTCCCTGCTGGACATTCCTGTTGGGAAGACACGTGGAGCTACACTGATACAGCCAGAGCTCTGGGGCCTGAGGAGGGGAGACCCCTCCCAGCACTGAGATGCTTACACTGCCACTGGCTCCACAAGACTTCCCACCCACTTTCTGCCATCGGTGCCATTGTTCATGTTTCATGAGTCTGAAGGGGACTTTATAGATATATATTAGACAAATGGTCTAAAATTGGATTTATGGACTTGATTTGGACTGGGCTGGTATGTTTTCTCAATATTCAATTGCTCATGTATATAAAGAATTCTTTCTTATACACATATGTGTGTCTCTGGATTTGTTTTTCTCGTCCATCCAGACTAATTTCCCCCCCACCCCAACCCAAAAATAATGGAAGTAGGGGAAGATACTGGAGAAGAATGAAGACACATAAGATTGAAAGGCAACAGAGGCAAATACTGTTATATTCATAATTCAGCTATAATGGTGTTTTGAAAGCAGATGTATGAACACAGTCTCTGCAGGTATGGGTGGGAGAGTAGGAGTATACCCATAAATATACAGAGTTCAGAGAGAGGTGATTTTTACACATGTGTTTATATTTGCTCTAAACATATCCAGGGTGGTGATGCATGCATAAAGAAAAGTTATGAAATCTTATGCATAACTAAACACCTTGAGGTAATGGTTTGCTGAGTCTAGGAAACCAGGACCATAGTCTCAGGGACATCTTGGTCAATTGGGATAACATAGCCCACAAATATCATATTCTACATAACTACTTTTTTTTTTGGTAGAGCTTGTGCTCTTGAATTCAGACTTCTAGCCTCCAAAACAGCGAGAGTTTTAATCTCTGTTGGTTAAAGCCATTCATTTGTGGGGGGTTTTTTTGTTATAGTTAAGAAATTGACATTTTTAAAAAATATAGCCCCAGAGGTTTAAAACCAGGGTTTCTAACCCCTGGCATGACTAACATTTTAGGTTAATCTTTTTGCAAGAGGCTGTCCTGCGCTTTGTAGGGTGTAGAGCAACATCCCTATCCTCTACTTACTAGCTACTGATGACATTCTCTCCTGCAAGTTCTGACAACCAGGTGTGTGCCCATTCATTGCTGTAACAGTTCCATAATCTACTGTCCACATGAACAAAAGGGGTAGACTGCAACCTGTCAATCAGGTCATACCCAATGGGGCCTCGGTGTGGGCATGGTCTTCTCCTGAGAACTCTGGAAACTCCTGTCTTGGAGGTGAGACACACACTCTTCCTGCAAGACATTCCTGTTGAAAAACCACATGGAGCGATGCTGATGGAGCCGGAACCCTGGAGCTGGAGGAGTTACATACCATTGCTGAAATGTTTTCACTACCACTGAAACCACAAGACTTTCCACACACTTTCCTGTGACCTTCCTGAATTCGGTGTCATTGCATGTATTGCATGAGTTGGAAGAGGAATTTATAGACTGGAATGCGGCCTCTGGACTAATATCGGACTTATGACCTTGAACTATACTGGGCTGGGATATCTTTTTAATATATAATTGTACTTTATATAAAACTCTTCCTTATACGCATATGTGTATCTTTGGATTTGTTTCTCTAGTCAATCCAGACTAACACAATTGCCAAGTCCAGAAGGGGACGGGGGAGTAGTCTTGAGAACGTTTTCAAATGATATTATCATCAGGTACGGTTGAGCTGCTTCCAGCTCACGGTGACCCTATGCGCCAAAGAACAAAACGCTGTGGCAGTTTTACATTTCTTGTTTACTTTTTCTGTTTCAAAGCTTTTTATTGCGAATTAGGTAAAGCTTTACAGAGCAGACCATTAGTTTTACATTCAACATTTCATACATATTTTATCCCATCTCATTAATTGTAAACGTCAGTGTAACATCATTTAACCCCACTTGTCACGCACCACTTATTCCCTTCCCATTTCTTTTTCTCCTCCTTTCTCTCCTGGTTGGCTTTGTCGATAGGCCCTTGTCTTCTTTCCACCTCTGTAGGCTCATTGGTCTTTGGAAATCTGCGTATCCTGATATCAATCTTCCCCAGAGTCTAGGAGGGTCTCAGCCCAGGAACCCAAGTTCAATGAACAGGTTTACCTCTGACCGTCCTTTCTTGGTGGTAGAAGGTACCTCCAATTTCAGCTTGTTTATTTAATATCTTATATCTCTAAGGAGATTGTAGATTGAATCCTGCCTCCTTAACAGGACATCCTCTAATTTTTTCTCATTAACATTGTGGAGGTTAGGATTTGCAACATGTAGGATAATTGCAGCTGGTCACAAATTACATAGTATTTAGAACCATAGCCTAGCTAATTGACCCGCATTGTTTGGGGAGCGTGAATATAATTCAATACATAACAATCATGGAAGACAATGAGTGAGGAACTCTGAGAGATTTAGAGTATGATATTTACGGTTTTGTGTCAACTTGACTGGGCCAGTATTTCCAGTGGTTTGGCATTTAAGAGCTAGCAGGCAGCTATAATAGGACCTAATTAAAAATATATAAGATTGCACACAACACTTTTACTGAGGTTGCAGCTCTCCAGGACTGTGATCTGCCACTTCCAACAGAATTGGACATTCTCAAGCTGCATTCTCTTGCTTTTTACTGGGTCTGGGTCATGCATCTGGCTCATCAACCTCTGGTTCTTTGGAATAACCCTCAATTTGATCAGCAAAAGGAACCAAGTTTAGGAGTAAAGAGTCATAGTATCATCAAGCGATTCCACAGCAATAACAAAATCATCAAAATATACTGTACATTTTATATACTATTACATTTGAAATGTAATAACATCTATACATGTAAAAATAAATAAAGAAAATATGGCAAAATGTTGACAACGGTTGAATCTAATGAAGAATATGTGAGAGTTCCTGCAACATTTCAAAGTGAAATGTGAATTAAAAAATACTCTGGCAGAAATCAGTAAAACCCCACTCTTTGGCCTATGAGTCAAATCAGATTCATAGCGACCTATAGAACAGGGTAGAATGGCCCCCTTGGCTTTCTGAGTTTTACAGGAGCAGATAACCTCATCGCTCTCCCACAGTGGGGTTTGAACCACTGACCTTGTGTTAAAAGCTCAATGTGGAACTCACTACTCCACTAAGGCTCTTAGGGCATCAGTGGAATAAACATGTTGGTTAACATTATTGAGGCAACCACTGGTAGAAATATTTAAAATAATAGGATTTTCTTCTCGTGGAAAAAAAATACTAGGGTTCAGAAGAAATTGATCACCTCTTCTTCCTTGACTGGCACTGCCATCCCTGGAACTCACAATAATCTAAGGCAGTGGTTCTCAACCTGTGGGTTGCCCTCCCTCTGGGGATGGAATGACACTTTCTCAGGGGTTGCCGGATTCAGTAGCAACATGACTGTTATGAAGTAGCAATGGAAATAATTTTGATTGAGGAGTCGCCACAACACGAGGAACTGCATTAAAGGGTTACGGCATTAGGAAGGTTGAGAACCACTGCTCTAAGGGTCAGACTTCTGCATTTTATGCTGGGAAATGAATGTCCAATGTTCTCACCCTCTGGACTGGAAAGCAGGCTGTGCATCTTCTCAGTCTTAGGTAAAGGTTTCTCCATACCCGGAAGAGTATTCAGCTGTTGGGCAACCCCAAATGGCAAAGTACCAACACCTGGGCAGTCACCCAGGCCAGAAGACTATATATTTCTTGACTCCGTCCTTAAATCTGCTGCATATAGAGTGACAATACTGTCAATTTCCGTTCTTAGTGAGTTCAGTCTTTGATTTATGGTGACCCTACGTGTGCAGATTAGAACGTAGGGTTTTCTAAGCTATGACTGCGTGACCTGTATTCTAATGTGCCTCTAGGTGGTTGTGGCAGTCACCGAATCTGGTGTCACTTTGAGGATTAAGAGTGTAGGGGTGGAGGTGAGCCTGTCAATCTGGATAGCCAATGAGACCTCTGTGTGGGCATGGTCTTCTCTGAGCATTTTGGGAAATGTGGTGATTCTTTCTTGGAGGCAGACAGACTCTCTCTCTCAGTTCACTTCCTAGGAGACTTTCTACTGATAACATCCATTCCCTTGGAAACACTTGACTGCAAGGCTGGCACCCTGTGAAGGGAAGCCACATGGACCTACCCTGACGCAGCCAAAACCTGGACCTAGAGAAGCCACGTGGAGACTCCTGCCAGTGCTGAAATACTTACAACATCACTGGATCCAAGGACTCTGTACCCACTGGCTTGTGGTCCATCTGCACTTGGTGTCATTGCATGTGTTTTGTGAGTCTCAAGAGGGCTTATAGATTGGTATGAGACATATGGGCTAATATCATTCTTATAACCTTGGACTGGGTTGGGATGTTTTCTTCATGTGCAATTACCCCTTATATAAAACCCTCTCTTACATACGTATGCATGTTTATGAATTTCTCTAGTCTACCCAGACTAACACAGTGGCTTTGAACTGCCAACCTTTCAGTTGGCCGTAGCCACTTAACTGTTTGCACTGCCCAGAGACTTGGGCTAACAATAAACCAAACTCACTGTCATCAGGTCAACCCTGACTGAGCAATCATAGGATTAATTCTACTTCCTCAGTGGCTGTTGCATTAGCTCCCTTTCTTCATACCCGCTTTCCTGTGGCCTCATCGTGTTTGCTCTGAGGTATTGGCACAGCAAACCAATTTGTCACCTCCCTCCCTCCTTTCTGTTCTCAACACTGCCCCCCCCCCACCCCCAGGGTGATCTTCCAAAAAGGGAAATCTGATCTTTTGCAATTTCCATTCATAACTGTGCTAGTCTGGGTAGACTAGAGGAACAAATTTCATAGACACGCATATAGCTATAAGGAAAAGGTTTATATATAAGATAAATAGGACATTAAGAAAGCATCCCAATCCAGTCCAGTTCAAAGTCATAAGTCTGATATTAACCCATATGCCCGATATCAGTCTATAATGTCTCCTTCCAACTCACGACGTCACAGGTCAGTGGGTCAGAGTTCCAGCGCTGGCAGGGGTCTCCCCATGGCTCCTCACTTCCAGGGCTCAGGGTCCATCAACAGCATGCCGCTCTAGCTTCAGAGGTCTGGCTCCATCAGGGTAAAGCGGTGTAGTCTCTCTGCCGGCTCCTCCAGCTTCTCGGACGCTGCCATCTTGTCTTTTCCGTGACGCATCGCCTCTGAGACTAACTCCCAACAACTGGGGGAGATAGCTTCTCATTTTCACGAGGAAAATATCGCGAGATTTCCCAGAAGTCTCAGGAGAAAGCCATGTCCACAGAGAGGCCTCATTGGCTACTCAATGGCTATCTCCAGATTAACAGGCCAGACTCCACCCCTACATTTCAATCATAAAATTAACATAAGCACATGACTGCCACAATAACCTACTCCTTTTAAAATCTCAGTTCAAACTTCACTTCATTCCCTCTCTGCTACACTATCTCTCTGCTTCTAAGATATTCAGCACACAGGTATGTCCTCCCTTTCACTTACATTCTCTACTGTGTTGCATATAAGGCACCCTGGTGGCACCAAGGGGTAGGCAGCATTGCGCCGTTAACTGCAAAGTGGTGGTTCAATCCCACCATCTGCATTGCAGGGAACGGAAAGATGAGGCAGTCTGCTTACAGAAAGATTCACGTTTGGGAAGCCCTACAAAGGGTGGCTATGAGTCAGACTCAACAGGATCACAGTGGGTTTGCGTTTTAAAGTTGCATATAGTAAGATAGGCATTCACCACTTAACACCGAGTGCCTTGGTGATGGTAAGTGTTCTAAAAGCATTTGATGGATGACTTGAAACTGCCTTCTGTATTATAACCAGAAGTCGATATGCCATAAAAAAGGACGATGGCAATTTAGCAGTGCATAGGTAATCGAACAGGGCCAGAGACGCTGACATACACGTGCAAGCACATCTTCACTAGAGCCCATAAAACAGCCTAAGTGAGTAGGTGACTACATCTTTAGTAAATAAGACTCAGGGAGTCCTGGTGGCACCATGGTTAGTGCTCCACCGTTAACCGAAAGCTAGGCAGTTCCTACCTCTATCCCTCGGCGCCATAAAAGACTTGATGTGCTCTTCACCTTTTAGCCTTGGGAACCAGATAGCAGAGGAGCCCAGGTGGTCTAGTGGTTAGGTGTTGGCCGCTAACCGCAAAGCCTGCGGTTCGAGACCATCAGTCCCTCTTTCAGAAGGAAGGCGAGGCTGACTATTCTTGTAGAGTTACGATCTCGGAAACCCATAGGGTCATTTGGCGTCAGCATTAACTCGATGGCAGTGAGTTTGGAGTTTTGGAACCAAATACCGGCCCAACTCCGTCCTACCTGATCCGAGTCCAACAGCATACAACAAGCCGGTCAGCACAGACACACGTGTGTATCTAGAATTGAACTCTGCTGCTGTCTTCGAGAAATTCCCCGGAAAGGTCCTCGGAGAGATGCGCAGCAACTCCAGGGCTGTAGCAGGCAGTCATGTTGGCGCAAGCGCATAACGCGCCGAGGCCCCGCCCCTCCATGGGGTGTGCCCTGCGCTCCAGCCGCTGGCACCGGAAGCCGTGGGCCGGAAGTGGCGCCGTCAGGAAGTCTGCGGACGCCGTTGCCTTTGCTCTGCTGGCCAGGCACCCCGAGTGACAGCTCGTGAGCGTAGGTCATGGAGCGGGTCGCGCGACTCGGGCGCTTTCTCCCTGTGGGACGTGGCGCTGTCGCGGGGCCGCGGCTCGTGACGAGGGCCCCGGGCAGCCGCGGCTCGGGGCGACTCCGCGTGTCCGAGGTACCTCGCCGTCCCCACTCGCGCCCCCGCGCCCCCAGCTGCGAGCTCTGGGCGCCGCTTCCTGGGCGTAGTGGTTCTGCTTTGGGCCGCGGCCGGTGAGGTCGGCAACTCGACACCCCTGGCTGCTCGGCGGGAGAAAGGCCCAGCTTCCTACTCTCGCACCCAGTTAGTCTCGGAAACCCACAGTGGCCGTTCCACTAGGGTGGAGAGGAGTCGGTGGCAGTGAGTCTGGTCAATTTATCTGTTTGTCACCCCGCCTCCCCCGGCTTGTCCGCCCCGCGCCACCTTCCACCCACTGCTGTCCAGTCGATTCGGACCCTCCCGGGGAGCAGACAGCCTGGTGTTTCACCCTGAGCGGCGTCGCCAGCCGACGCCTAACCCATAACGCCACCAGAGCTGCTTCCCCACCCCAAGCAACCCCAAGCAACCCCTGCCATCAAGTCAAGTGCATGCGGACTCAGCGACCCTACAAGGCAGCGTTGAACTTCTCCCTAGGGGTTCCGAGGCCGTACACCTTAGCGGAGCGAGAAGCGGCTCTCTCAGACAGAGCAACTAGTTTGAACTGTGCACCTTGGGGTTTGCAGCCCCACGCCGACAACCCCCACCCACCCCCACCCCCCGCCCGCCGGGCTCCCTTCCAGGCTGTGAACTGAGGAAGGAACCCTGGTGGGTGGTGCACACTCGGACCACCACTGTCTCCACCCCTGGCTGCTCGGAAATCCAGTGCTGGGGCACGGGGAGATAAGGACCCCCGTTCTAACCAGAAACTGTACACCGAGCTTCCTGGATGTAAAAGGATGAAGAATCCGAGGGGGGGAAAGAAAACACCAACAGCCCTCCCTGCAGCGAAAGGAAAACCGAATTTCAGAGCAATGCCCGTCACCACCGAAAAGTTTACAAAAGTGATTTTGAAAGTACAGTTACAGCTATGAAGCAGAGATCTTTGCACATGGCATGTTTTTGTTTTTAAAACATTTCTGAGTTAATGATCTTATCCGCAGACTATTAAGGAGGAGTGTTAGGATCTTCAATTGTAGCCCTGTTTGGTTTTCTATTACTGACTGGCCATGAGCCTCTGTCCCACAAAATGGGTATGATGCTGGAATGGTGGGAAGTGGTGGATATTGTATATTTCTCTTGAACTGAAACTTAAGTATTTAAACCCAGAATACTTACTGGAGCTGGAAGCTAGGTCCTAAGGCATGATTCCTTTAGATAGTGCAGGTAGAGGGATGAGAACAGTACAAAATGTCAAACTAGGGTCATGTTTCCAGATTAGAACATTGCTGAGTTTAAAATCTTTTTTTTTTAAAGTGGGATAATCTTAATTTAAATATAATTAATAGTTATTGTTGTTATATGCCAGTCACCCTTTAAGCATAATCTCATAACTAACATAAATAAAGTTCTGTTTTAACCATTTTTCAGAGGAGGAAACAAGTAATATTAATAATGTGCAAAAGGTCACACAGCTAGAAAAAATGTTGGATTTTCTAGCAGGCAGAGTATCTCCAAAGCCTAACCAGGGGAACCTGAAAACTAAGGAAGCAAGACAAAAAGGGATGGAACAAATCGAGATCAGGAGGGACTAGAAAGATATGTAAGTAACAGAACAAACCAAAAAAGCTATGTAAGTAATACAGCTATACCATAAATCAAAGGCAATAAGAAAAATTCTTTCCTATCTGTAGGTATTTGAAATGTCAGGGAGTTGGAACTCTTTGTTATGACCAGTTTTCAGGTTATTCATGCCTTTCAGTAGCTTTCAAAAGTTCTTCTTCCCCTTTTCCTACATCAGCAGTACTGACACACTGTGTATTTATAATCCAGGAATATTCAAAGATCTGGGACTGTTTTTCATTTCTTTTTTTGTTTTGATTTGGGGGGGGGGGCATCACTGTCCTCTGTTGGTCGTGGGCGCTACCCAGTGCTGCTCCTGAGAGCCACCGCTGGATTTGAACCGCCAAACCTGTGGGCTGCAGTCCCGCACTCAACCACTTATGCCACCTGATCTCAGCCCCGATCTGGGACTGTTTTTGAATTGATGGGGAGATTTCATTTTTCTGCTTTGAGCATTCTAAAGTGCATAGTTTCCTCAAGCTATAACTATTCTGATACAACCCTTTCTCACTTCCATTGTCTGTGCCCACTTACAATGATTTTGGGACAGGATAGAACTGCCTGGTTGGTTTCTAAAACTAACCATTTACAGGAGAAGAAAGCCTCATCTTTCTCCCACACATTAGCTGGTGGTTTAGAACTCTTGACCTTACAGTCAGCAGTCCAATGGGTACCATTATCCCACCAGGACCCCTCCACAACCCTTTTTAGTATGGCATAAAAATGCAGAGTAATAGGGAACTAAGTTTTCCAGTTTGTTTATGTAGGCACACACGCATGCACCCATACCCATTGTCCCGCTTCATCTTTTCTACTTAGTAAACTAAAAAATTAGGGGTGGTAAAACTTGAGTTTTACTAATGTGCTGTTTGCTTTTCATCTCATTATGTTCAGCATCTTAAATATTCATGTTCAAGAAACCAAGTAAGCCATGTGTTCTCCAGAACATTTATTCACTCTTGCTAGGTACTAAATATGATCTCATTAAAGCTTTTAAGTTGTTTTCTTTTTTAATAAACTTTACTGGGATGTAACTTGTACTGGTTTTATGTAACTGATTTGAGGAGCTTTGACGGCTCTGTACTTCCCACTCATCAAGATTAAGATGTTTTCGTCACTTCGAAGTTTCCTTTGTGCTCCACCTCATCCGTGCTCACTGTCAGAAGCAGCCAGTGGTTTGTTAACCTTCTGTCATTGCAGATTCAATTTACCATCTGTAGAGATTCTACCAAGACTCATGCACTAACTATACTCTTATATCTGACTTTTTCTTTCTTGTTTTTTTTTTTTTTTTTTAGAAAGAGGTTTATTTATTTATTTTGGGGGGGGGCATCACTGCCCTCTGGTTGTCGTGGGAGCTACCCAGCCTTGCTGCTGCTGCAATTGAACCGCTAAGCCAGTGGGCCGCAGTCCCACATTCAACCACTACGCCCCCGGGGCTCAGCCCAGCCTTTAAACTTTTTCATTGTGGTAAAATATATATGAAACCCTTGCCACATAGTGTAATGTTTTTTTTTTAATTCAAGCATGTTCATTTTTATTGCTCAGTATTCTGGTGTGGGCATATTTGGTTAACTTCAGTTCCACAAATCCTTTGTAAAATTACTAGTGCAAAGTGATATGTACTTTGGTAATAATTAGGAAATCTTTTTATTTTGTGGTGAGAAAAAAATCATCAGTCCCTAGTTTACCACAGTACTTATTAAAAATAGTAATGGAATCTTCATTCTCTTGGAGTATACTTGATAAACATTATGAGACTTCTTTTCAACGTTATATGAATGTTCAGAAGATAAGAACTCAAACATACAGTTTTATAATTTATAAAATACATGATCATTTATTAAAATGGGTACAAGTTAAACAGTTGGGGTAGGTGTGCTTCATCAGGTCTGTATGTAAAGAATATGCCGTTTCCCTAGCCTATTTGATAAACTCCGAAACTCTGTGCCATTTAGTCAATGTGGACGCATAGTGACCCTATCGGAGACCACGTGACACTGCTCTGGGGGGCTGTTGAAGCTGTAAACCTTCAGCAGATGGGAGTGGCTAGTGGGTTCAAACTATAGACTTTGTGACTTCTTATCCCATTTGATAAGTAGATAGCAGCTGGAAACCCCAGTGGCACTAATACTCAATAGTGTGATATTTTGGATAGTGGTGATTCATTCATTTATATTTCAATACTCTGAACTAACAGCCAGGAGATAATGCCTATAGTTACAGATATAAGTGCGTACGTGTGTTCTTGTTTGAATTTCTCTTCAACTCTTAAACAACTAAAGAAAAGTGAGATCCTACCATTAAGTTGATGCCAACTCGTAGTGACCCTATTGGACAGAGTAGAACTTAGCCCGTGAGATCCTGACACTCTGTGGGAGTAGAAAGCCCCGTCTTTCTTCATCAGAACAGCGGGTGGTGGTTTCAAACTTGCAACCTTTCCGATCATAACCCAGTTTGTAATCCTCGTGCCACCAGGGCTCGTCCAGCTTGAGGAAAGTAGAGTTGGTATCTCAACTTTATAGATGAAGAACAGGGCAGAGAAGCATCTAAGGTAATACTAAAGTCATATTAAAATCTCTCTAACCGCCATCTTCCAGTCCTATAACAACAAATTGTGCACAAGATTTTTTCCTAGGTGTGACTGTAATGGGAAATGCACTTTTGTTAGAAGAGACTCTAAAATCAACAAAACTGGGTCAGAGAGTGCTTGAAACCTAGATTTTAAACACGGTATTAGCTAAGTCTTCATTGAGAAAGGCATGATGGAGGAAAGCCCAGAAGGTGGTGATGGAGCAAGTCATGGAGACGCAGGGGAAGAGCATGGTGGAAGGAAGCGGCAAGTGAAGTGACTGGAACAGTGCAGGGGCCTGTGCAGAGTCAAGGTGGGAAATGAGATCACAGACATCAAGGGCCTATCTGCTTATAGGAGTAGGGCCTTGTGGGCAATTTTAGGCTTGGAATCTGAATAATTTAGGAAGCCATTAAAGCAGTGGTTCTCAACGTTCCTAATGCCGTGACCCATTATACATGTGTATTAAAGTTTCTCATATTGTGACCCACCCCTAATCATAAAATTATTTTCATCTACTTTATAACTTTAGTTTTGCTACTATTAGGAATTGGGCAACCCCTGTGACCCCTAAAGGGTCCCCTAAAGGGGTCCTGACACGCAGATTGAGAACCACTACATTGGAGGGGTTTGAGCATATAAATGTGTCAATATAATTCATTTGAAAGGGTTCTTGTCGTTAGTATTTTTAGAATATACCTGAGGGTAAGACTAGAAACAAGACCAGTTACTGGGCTACGATTTGTTTTTGAAGTTTTGTGGGAAAACTCCATTATCTCCATTTTCCCACAGACTTTTTGAAGCTAACATGTATTCCCATAATTCAGATGAGTGGTGATGAGGACTTGAGCCAATGTGGTAGCATTGGAGATGGTGAAAGTGTTTGGGCGCTGGCTGTGTTTTGGATCAGAATGTGGGTTTTGAGAGAAAGAAGCAGACTTGAGAATTACACCATTTCTTGTAATATGTAATAACTTGGAAAGAGAGAAGGATAAAGTTGCCATTTACTATGATAGAGGTTTGACCTTTGGGCAAACAGCAGCTGGTTTGGCTGTTGGACTTGGCATGCCTCTTAGAGACTGATGTGAGGTAAGCAGTTGGATGTGAGATTCTGAAGTTCAGAGGCAATGGCTGAAGATTACCTTTGAGTGTTTTTGTCACATAGAGGATACTTACAGTGATCAAACCAAATGAAATCAAAGTGATAACCGGTAAAGAAGGGGTGGTGGAGCTAAGTCCAGGAAACCCCTGGGCAGTGGCCTATTAGAACTGAGAAGGAGCCAGCAAAGGTGACTGAGAAAAAGCACTCGATTAACCCATCAAAACCCAATGCCATAGCATCAGTTCTGGCTCAGAAGAACCCTATAAGACACGGACACTCACGGGTTTCTGAGACAGTTTTGCAGAGCAGCCTGAGCAATGGCTGGTCGGTTTGAACTGTTGACCTTGGGGTTAGCACCACCAGGAATCCTTAGCCGTCATTGAGGAAGTGGAAGGTTCAGGAGTTTAGTATGGTAAGAGGCATGAGAAGAATGTTTCGAGGATGAATAATAGCAATCAAAAGTACATCAGTGGAGCTGAGGCCCGGTGGCGTCGTGGTTGTGCGCGGGACTGCGGCCCACTGGGACGGAGGTTCAGTTCCAGCAGTGGGGCTGGGCCTCCTGCTCCCACCGCCGGAGAGCAGTGATGCCAAAAAAAAAAAAGTAGGTCCGTGTGGCAAAGACAGGTTGGGGTGGAGCGAAATGGTTCAAAAAGGGTCTGGGTAAATGTGTAGAGTCGATGAGTATGTCGTATACTTATATTGAAACGGACAGACTTGATGTAGTCCATTGTCTGTCAGTTATACCCCAGTAACACTTGAACAAAACCCAAAATACCATTCATGATTTGAAAGAAAGGAAAAAAGCGATCACCCATCACATACGGCTAACGGGTTAATAAGGTGAGAATCCATGGTTGAAGAGAGAAGCTGCTACCCTCCTTGGTGACCTTAGCTAGAATACCATGGGGGTGGGGGTGGGGGCGAGAAACGACGACTTGAAAGTGGGTTTTGTGTGTGTTCAGAAGAGAATGAGAAAGGAAGTAGAGACACTTTAGAAGAATTTGGCACAAAATGGTAGGCTAGAAAGAGTGAAGACGGAGGTGACGTCTAGAAAGTTTTGTTTTCAGAGGGGAGAATTAAAGCTTGCAAAGATAATGCACTGAGCCCTGGTGGTGCAGTGGTTGTGTGTGGGACTGCGGCCCACAGGATTGATGGTTCAAATCCAGTAGCAGCTCTCCAGGAGCAAGGCTGGGCTTCCTACTCCCACCAGAGCAGTGATCAGAAGAAAAAAAAGATAGCTTAATTGTAGGCTGATGATGAATCCACTGAAAGGGAAAAATGACATCAAATTAAAGAAAAGATTGTAGAGAAGGCAGTGGGTCTGGATATCATTTAAAACTAATTTTTAAATCACTTTGGCATGCTTTTGGATTTAGTCATCATTTATTTAAAAGCTATGGGTTTTGTGGATCCATTTTGAAGATATCATTACTTAAAACCATGTACATTTTTAATATAATATTTGATATTCGTAAATTGTTCTTAAAGTTGATTGTTACTATGTGTTGGTGAGATACGGTTCATTTTGTCAGCTTGGCCGATAAACACATAGGGGGTTAATTGAAGGGCGGAGACGTAAATGGCTCAGTGAGCCTTGCCTTTCCAGTGCTCAGACCTCTTGGTCTCTGATGGTCAGACCAGGGTACAACTTGCAAGGCTCACTTCCTACAAGACATCCCTGAGGAGAAGCCTCATGAACCCACCCAGATACAGCCCTGGGTGCTGGAGCAGCCCTGTGCAGATCCTGCCCCAGCACTGTAATGCTTACGCTTTTACTGATTCAGCATCCTTGTGTGTGCTTTCTGAGATTGAGGAGAACTTTGTCGGTCGGTGTTGGATATATGAACTAATGTGGGACTTATGGGCTTGGACATATTGGGTTGGGACACTTTCTTATATACATTTACCCTTTATATTATATATATATAATATATCTGGATTTGTTTCTCTAGTTTACCCAGACTAACACAGCTGGTATATCCTCACTTAATTTCATGGGATTGATAATATTCCTGTGGCATCAAATATAATGCAGCTGATCTTTTATTTCATCAGCATGACATGAATTTTTTTAGCTGTTACCCCCCCCCCCCTTTCGGGAAAGCTTAGGTAGAATGCTTTCTTAATAAGATAGCATTATGAGGCTGAGCCCTGGTGGCATAAGTGGTTGAGTGCTGGACTGCGGCCCGCGGACTTGGTGGTTCAAATCCAGGGGCGGCTCTCAGGAGCAGCACTGGGTAGCTCCCATGACCACCAGAGGGCAGTGATGCCCCCCCAAAAGAAAGCATTATGAAAGATTGCATTTTGAAAACAAATGTTTTCAGAATGATGAGGGCAACAAATGTACAAATGTGCTTGACATACAAGAATGTATGTATGGGTTGTGATAAGAGTTGCATGAGCCCGCATTAAAATTATTATTATTATTATTGGTGGTTTTTGGTTTTTTGGGCATCACTGCCCTCTGGTGGAGGGAGTAGGAGGCCCAGCCTTTGCTCCTGTGGAGCTGGAACTGAACCTCCATCCCAGTGGGCCGCAGTCCCGCGCACAACCACTACACCACCAGGGCACAGCCCCAATAATTTTTTTTTTTTTAGGCATCACTGCCCTCAGGTGGTGGGAATAGGAGGCACAGCCTTTGCTCCGTGGAGCTGGAATCGAACCTCCATCCCAGTGGGCCGCAATCCCACGCACAACCACTATGCCATCGGGGCTCAGCCCCCAATAAAATTATTTTAGAAAACAAAAATAAGAAATAAGGTTCATTACATGAGGGGACTTATCAAAGTTCATGGAAAAATTCCATTTTCTTTTCATTTCTTTTCCATGAACTTTGTGAAGCCTCCTACTGGTATAATCACTTTTATAAAATACTTAATGTGAAATATTATTACTGAGGAATGTGATGAGTTTTTGCATTTTCAGTTGTGGGGGGTGGGTGAAAATTGGTAAGATATATTTTCATTGGGGTATCATCTCATGTATTCTTCTTTGATAACTGACGCATTGTTGTTTCCACAGGTGAATGGAAATCAAGGAACTGTCAAAAGAGGACTTTTGTTTTCAGCTCTGTCTTATTTGGGTTTTGAAACCTACCAGGTTATATCTCAGGCTGCTGTGGTGCATGCTGCAGTCAAAGGTAAGCTAAACTATAGTTGTCTTTGTTTTGTCCTCTCCCCACCGCACCGTCCCTAGTGGGAGAGAAGTGGGGATATGTGTTTTGTCAGCATACAAAAGGCTTCAAAAAGTTTGTGGCAATTTTTCATTGCTTTTTCATTGTACTTCCCCCAAAACTCGTTGAAGCCCTGTCATATGTAAAAATGAATAGGGAAACTAATATTGTTTGGGGCTAGATTATTTTCTGCTCTATTGCCATTGTGTAAGATTTGTAGTTCTGTCTGTATTCAATTTCTTCCAGAAACTCAAGCTCTTTCTTGAGCTAAGAATGCATTTTACATTTTTAAAAAGCTGAAGGGTTGTGGGAGTAAAAATAACAGAGACCATCCATGGCCTTTAAAGCCTAAATTGTCTAGTTTTTGAACCTTTCTGATAAAAGTATGCTGGCCCTTGCTTTATAGGGGCAGACTTGTTCTTTTATTTTCCTCATGTCAAAGTGTGAGATTCTTCCTGATATAATTACAGACTTTTCAAAGCCATGGTATCAGAGTAGAAATAGGAGTATATGTCCCTCTAGTCCTTTTGTGCACATCAGCTTCGCTGGAGTATCACAGCACTGTCACAGAGCTGATTGCAGAGACTTCTTGCCACCTAAATAGCAAGTAGGACATTTTGAAAGGCAAAGTCCAAGTTCTTTTTGCCCTAATGACCATAGTCTGTTTTTCAGAAGTATCTGAATGGCATAAATAAATACTTGCCATTCAGATTCTTCTATTACACACACACACACACACACACATTCATTAACTTAAATAGCATTTTTATACCCATGGTTTTACTTACTCTGCAAATTTAATTGGCTATTTTTGGTCCAGATTTTTGATGAAAATAGATTTACATTTTAGCATTGTTTTTGTATTTTTTTTTGTTTTTGTATTTTTATGCAGGTTATGAGCACTTAAAGAATTAAATGCAAAGAACTGATTGTGAATATTGGCTTAGCCTGCTTTGATTTTCCATAGCTTTATTTCGTTAAGCAAAAATTCTCAAAATATATGAAACATTGGGTTTATCATTGGGCCGCTAGCCACAAGATCAGCAGTTCAAACTCACTTGCTGCTCTGTGGGAGAAAGATGAGGCTGTAAAGATAAGCAGTCTTGTCAACCCACAGAAGGTCTCTGTCAGTTGGAAATTACTATGGCAGTGGATTTGATTTTTGTATGCCAGAACCCTTATAAAAGCCATTATTCAAGGGCTCAAGTAGAAAATATTTGGAAACGAATATGGCAACATGTGTACAAATATGCTTGATACAAATGATGTATTGAATGTTTTAAGAGCTGTAAGAGTACCCAATAAAATCATTGAAAAAAAGCCATTATTAATTATTGATAGAATATAGAACCCAGGCTTTTTAATTTGGAAAATGATCCAAATGTTTTCTAATTTTATTCATCTGTGAAGAGCTTTCTTTTATAGTACATCTCCCACTTTTTATGCCAGGAGCCTTATTCTCATGGTTTTTTATTTTTTAGGTTTGTTTGTTTTTTTTTTAGGTTTTTAGGCATCACTGTCCTCTGGTGATAGGAGTAGGAGACCCAGCCTTTGCTCCAGTGAGCTGGAATTGAACCTCCATCCCAGTGAGCCACAGTCCCGCGCACAACCACTACGTCACCAGGGCTCAGCTTTTCTCATGTTTTTTAAAAGTAATTTTATTGGGGGATTTTACAGCTCTTATAACAATGCATACATCCATTATGTTAAGAATGTTTATACATATGTCGCCATCACCCTTTCATAGCATTTTCTTTCAACTTGAGCCCTTGGTATCAACTCCTCAATTTTTTCCTCCCTCCACCACCTTGTCTCATGAACCCTTGATAATTTAAAGATTATTATTACTTTCATATCTTTTTTTTATAAATCATTTTATTGGGGCCTCCTACAATTCCCATCATGATCAATACATACATCAATTGTATGCATACCACTCTTGCACACCTGTTGCCATCATCACCCCCGAAACATCCTCCCTCCACTTAGGCCCCCAGTACCAGCTCCCCATATTTCTCCTTCCTCGTCCCACCCCCTCCCCATGAACCCTTAATAATTTACAAATTGTTAGTACTTTTTCATATCATACTCCGTCCTATGTGTCCTTTCACCCACTTCCCCACTGTCCATACTCCAGAGAGGTCATATAGCAGTTTGTTTTCAAATAATTTTATCCATCAAAACTGAATATTAAAAAAAACTGAATATTCAATGAAGCTAGTTAAAAAGGCTTCTTTTCAACATTTTCTAGAACCTAAACCATATTCTGAAGTGGCAAATCTACAGAAGTAGATTGAGTTGAAGCCTTTATATATTTTATACATTCAACTGGATAGGATTTGGCACTGATTTTTAGGTGATGATGTTTACCATAAAGTGGTGCCCCGAACTCTCTTGAGAGCAGTAATTTAGGAACTCTAGTGTGGAGTCTAAGGAGCCTGATGGTGTTGGCGGGCTACACATTAGGCTATTTAACCACTGAAGGAGTGCTCCAGTACAGATTTAGACCTTGGAAACCCTAGGGGCAGTTCCGCTCTGTTCTATAGATGGCTATGAATTGAAATGGACTTTGTGGCAGTGCAGAGGAAATTGATTGTTTTCTTGCCTTTTTCAGCTTTGCAGACTTTATACTTTCCCATCCATCTTCAAAGCCAATAATACATCACTCTCACCTGGCTTGTGTTGCCACATCTTTCCTGACTCCCTTCCACTTTTAGATGTGATTACACTAGATCAAGCTGGATAATCATCTTTGGGGTTATTTAAATCAACTTTAAGAGTTGGCTACTGATAAAATTAGAAAATAGAATTGACTAGAAACAACTTTTAGTAAATTACCCAACCATATTGAATATTAAACTTCACAGCACCTAACCAGACTGACGTAGGACTATAGGGAAAGAAAATCTTGATATACATTAAATTTGGGATTTCTTCAGTATTTTTACCTAGTTTTTCTTATTGGTAATATAATCACATCTTGGCTTTAAATTAATAAGAAAATACTTCATAAGTCTTACATGTTTCTTGCTGGTCTAGATAATTTTTTCAGTGTACCCTGAAGTACTCTATGAGTGATTAAAATATCCAGAGCCATTGTTTTCACATTGCATCCCGCTCTATCAACCCTCTAGGATTTCTGAGTCTAACTATTTGCCCAAGCAGGCAGCCGGATCGTTAGATAGGGCCTGGTGGGTTTGAACCACTTGCGGGGAGCAGCACAGCTCTTTATGCAGCAACACCACCTGGACTCCTGAGTAACGTGCACAAGATAAATCACAAACTGGCCCACTGGGACACGAGCTTGTAAATAGAACTAAGTAGTATACCACTCCATAGAAGACACCATTAACTAGGCCTTAGTAATAAAGAGTTACTTTTCAGAGGCTCTGTATAGTTCTGGGTGGCACATTTGACTTTTTCATAAAAGTATCTATAAAGTAAGTCCTAGTGTGAGTCTGGTAAAATAGTGTGGCTCAATACGTGCGAATGAATGATTTCCAGTTCTGCAAGTATATGGGTTACATCATCATTGTCTAATAAAAAGTGATACATAGCATTGTGAAATGTATTTGTACCCTAATTCTTGTAGGAATTGATTTTGTAACTGTATGTATCATATTTAATACCAGAATAAATTTCCTAATTTTTAACTTTACTGTTATTTCAGTCAATCATTGATTATGATAAGTTAATATTCTTATTTTATCAAGGTTCTTGAGAATCTTAAACCTTGCCTTATAGGTCAATGGTTCGCAACCTTCGTAATACTGTGACTCTTTGATACAGTTCCTGATGTGGTGGTGACCCCTCAACCATAAAACTATTTTTGTTGCTATTTTCATAACTGTAATTTTGCTACTGTTATGAATTGGGCGACCCCTGTGAATGGGTCATTTGACCCCCAAAGGGGTCTAGACTCATAGGTTGAGAACTGTTGTCCTAGGTGATTTCTCTTTCAAAATCATTTTATTAAGAGCTAATTCAGACATCATCCAGTTCCGGACTGCAGTCATATCAAGCACTATTGTACAATTGCTGCCAGCATCAGTTTCAAGACATTTCCTTCCATCTTGAACTCCTTGCTGTCAGCTCCCTCTTCCACCCACACCTCCCCCCTTATATTCCCCAGGAACCCTTATTCTAGCTCAGTGGGGGGGGGGCCCTCACATGTTATCAACATGTGAGCTACTTCTAAAATGATCAAGTCCAAATGATCTACCAACTACAAAAATGCAAGACACTTTTTATTTATTACATGTATTCATAAATGCACTTAGCACAGTTTTTTGTACATTTGCATTTGATCTGATCGACTAGCAGATCGTGATTGACATATTGAGCACCCCTGTTCTAGCTGTGTCAATAGGGTTACCTAACCTATGTTTTCCTACACTGAAAACCATCAAAGAACACCGTGAGTCTGGGTAAACGAGAGAAACAACTCATAAACACTCAGACTTTATAAGAGTGTTATGAAAGGGTAATTGTACATTAAGTATCCTAATGCAGACCATTCCAAGTCCATAAGTCTGACATTTGCCCATATGTTTGACATCGATTCTACAAAGTTCTCAAACTCACAAAACACACGCAATGACACCGACTGCAGGAGGAGAGCTGAATCAGTGAGCGTGTAAGCATCTCAGCACTGGCAGGGGACTCCATGTGACTTTCCAGCACCCAGGGCTGCATCAGGGTGGGTCCATGTAGCTTCTCCTCAAGGATGTCTTGCAGGAAGCTGAGGTGTCTTGCCAGCTGAGGCAGAGAACTAGCTAATGCAGCCACACACTGATAGGACCATCAGAGCAAGAAACAGAAAGGTGAGGCTTGCCAGCTATTTTTCTCTCCGCCTTTCAATTAATGTCACGTGTTCTTGGCCAGGTTGGCACAATAAAAATGATTACAAACACCTAACAGTCAAGACTACCAATAATGATAAAATACAGCAGATAAACCCCAGTATGAAGAAAGAAAATGGTAGACCAGCTCCTACCCAAAGTTTATTAGAACAGAGATCAAGTGAGAAAGCGTTAGCCGTTCAAGTTGTTTTAATCTCCTCGAGTCCTCTCTCCTAGGTGATGTATCCAATTTCTCGAGCATGTGTAGAAAAGTGTGTTTCTTAGAGCTGGTGCCGTTCGGCTTGGGAAGGACTAATTTGTGGTGTGTCTCTTTTTTAAAAATATTCTTCCAAGTTGAAGAAATCCTTGAACAAGCCGATTATCTGTATGAAAGTGGAGAAACAGAAAAGCTCTATCGGTTGCTAACCTCGTTTAAGGAAAGGTAAGCAGAGCCGACAGGTCTGGTTTGTGCTTTACATCTTTTGCCACTTAGCCAGTGGAATGGGTGGTAGCCCTGGAAAATTACATAAGATAATAGTATTTTCTAGTTTTGCTTACTGCGTAATGTTTTGTTGTGTTTTTACACGAAAGATTCAAAAGTGGTACTTTTATTGCACTGGTTTAGGATGAGTGGAATGTTGAGATTTTCACTTTTACCGTTTTTTTTTTTGTGTGGGGGGGGGGAGGTGGTCATTCAGGGTGGTCACTGACCATAGCTTCAGCTCATCTGTCTCTATTAATATAGTTCTCATTCTGTTTAAAGTCATTTCATTTTTTAAAAAATGATTTGTTGGGGGTTTATACAACTCTTATCACAATCCATACATACACTCAATTGTGTTGAGCACATTTGTTCCTTTGTTGTCATCATCATTCTCAGTCTTTTCTTTCTTCCTGAGCCCTTGGTATCAGATCCTCATTTTCCTCCCTCCCCCTCTGTCCCACCTCCGTCACGAACCATTGATAATTTATAAATTTTTGTTATTTTGTCATTTCTTACACTGCCTGGTGTCTCCCTTCACCCATTTTTCTGTTGTCTGACAACCCCCCGCCCCCCAGGGAGGGGGTTATGTGTAGATCCTCGTGATCAGTTCCCCATTTCTACCCCACCTTCCCCTTCCCCTACTTGTGTCGCTACTCTCATTATTGGTGCTGAGGGGTTGAACTGTCCTGGATTCCCTGTGTTTCTAGTTCTTTTTTGTTTGTTTGTTTGGGGGGAGGGGGCATCACTGCTCTCTGGTGGTGGGAGTAGGAGGCCCAGCCCCACTGCTGGAATTGAACCTCCATCCCAGTGGGCCGCAGTCTCGCGCACAACCACTACGCCACCTGGGCTCAGCCGGTGTTTCTAGTTCTTATCTGTACCAGTGTACATCCTCTGGTCTAGCGGATTTGTAAGTTAGAATTGCGATCATGATGGTGGGAGTGGAGGAAGCATTAAAGAACTAGGGGAAAATTGTATGTTTCATTGGTGCTACACTGCACCCTTGACTGGCTAGTCTCCTCCCCATGACCCTTTTGTAAAGGAATGTCCAGTTGCCGACAGCTTGGCTTTGGGTCCCCACTCCACATGCCCCCTCAGTCACAATGATAGGATTTTTTGTATTTTGATGCCTGATACCCCATCCTATAGACACCTTGTAGTCACACAGACTGGTATGCTTTTTCAGTGAGGACTTTGTTCTTTCTCAGCTAGATGGCTGCTTGTTTACCTTCAAGCCTTTAAGACTCCAGACACTATATCTTTTGATAGCCAGGGACCATCAGCTTTCTTCACCAAATTTGCATATGCATCTGCTTTGTCTACAGTTATCATGTTGGACAGGTGAGCATTATGGAATGCCAGTTTAATTGTGCAAAGTGTTCTTGCATTGAGGGAGTACTTGAGTGGAGGCCCAATGTCCATCTGCTACTTTGATACTAAGGCTGTAAATATATGCACATAGATCTATTTCCCCCTTATCATTTATAAATATATTCACACATGTACTTGCTTGTATTTAGGCCTTTATAAATGCCCCTTGCCTCCTGGTCCTTTCCTCTACTTCCTTTTACTTTCCTCTTGTCCTACTATCATGTTCAGCCTTCATTTAGGTTTCAGTAATTTCTCTAAGTTACATTGTCCACGATCAAGCCTCACCGGTCGCCTTACAACCCTCCTTGCCATCACTTTTAGATCACTTACTGTTCTCTTGTCCCTGGGTTTATTAGCATGCACTTCCTTTCCAGTATCCCCCCTCCAGTACCCCCCACACACACCCTTCAGTACCACCCCCTCCAGTACCCCCCCACACACACCCTCACCCCACAGATGTCGGTCCCTTTGTTTTCTCCTTCAGCTTGTTTTTCCCACCTGTCTTTTCTAGATAGACCTGTAGAGATAATATGCACAAAAGACAAGACAGCAAAACGAAGAAAACCAAACAAAATAGCAACAGCAACAACAAAAATAATGACGTACAAAAAGTAAAGCTTGTAAATAGTTCAAGGTCTGTTTGGTGACCTTTAGGGGTGTTTTGCAGTTGGATTTCATGGGGTGCCATGCCCTGGGCCCAAAGTCTATTGTGATATTCCCTCAGAACTTCCTTGCTCTGCTCCCCTTGCTGTTTCGTTGCACACCCTTAGTGTTTTGCCTCGGTGTGGTGGGGTCCGATCGGGTGCAATTCCCGTACTGCGTCTCCAGCCCTGTCCCAAGTAGACTATGGGCCAGGGACCCATCTCATGTCTCATATGGGGGCCGCTCATAAAGTCCTCTCTCGACATTGGCTGTTCAGAGCAGGGATATCATCCTCAAGACTTGACGGGCCGGCATGTGCTCCAGTCTCTCTTCCTCCTCCTTCCTTTGCTCTCATGTGTTCTGAGCAGACCTGCCCCTCTCCCTGAGCTGTAGCTCCGGTGCTGTCCTCTGCAGTAAATTCTTCTGGGGGGAGGGGCAGCTGTCCACAGAGTTGGGATTGGATTCTGTCTGTCAGTCCTCTTCAGGGCTGGTTCCCTGCTTCATGCTGGTAGGTTGCATTCGCATCTTGGAGCACCCGGTTGAAGTCTGGTCCCTCTTTCCCTGTGGAAATATAAACAATACCCTTGGGTATTGTTCAACCACTACCCATGTCTTCTCCCTCCCCCCTCCCACCTCTTTAGTTGGCTATCATACATATCCCTGGATTTGGTCAGGCCCCTGCCATACTACCTGGACCTCACCCCAGGAATGGTTTGTATACAGTAGCTTTTTTCCTAAGCTCCTTTTGCATTTTTTTAAACTTACCTCAGTGGACTCATGTTGTTCTTGTCCTTTTGTGCTTGGCTTACTTTGCATAGCATGATATCCTCCAGTTCTTCCCATGCAGCGATGTGCTTCATGCATTCATCACTGCTTTTCAGGGATGCACAGTACTCCATTGTATGTATGTATCACAACTTTTTAATCCATTCATCTGTTCAGGGAAATTTGGGTTGTTTCCAACTCCTTGTGATCGTAAACTGTGCCATGATGAACACTGGAGCACAGAAGTCTGGCCGTGGTTTGTTTCTTGCCTCTTCTGGGTATATGCCCAGTAGGGGGATTGCTGGGTTGTATTGTAGCTCCATCTCCATCTGTTTTAGATATCACCAAATCGATTTCCATAGTGTCTGTACATACCTACAGGTCTACCAGCAGTGGATGAGAGTTCTTATCTCCCCACAACCCCTCCAACACTTGTTGCTTTCTGACTTTTTGAATTGGGCTATCTTTGAGGGTGTTAGGTGGTATCTCACAGTTGTTTTCATTTGTATTTCTCCTATGGCTAGTGATCACAAACATTTTCTCATGTTTATTGGTCATTCAGATTTCTGCACTTGTGAAGCTTATGTTCAGGTTCTTTGCCTACCTCCTTAGTGGGCAATTAGTTTGTGTTTTTCTTTTTGAAAGGTAGCAGAGTGGTGCGAAATAAGGCCTTTGTCTGAGGTGTCATTGCTAATGATGTTTTCCCAGTCTGTGGGTTCTCTGATTACTCTCCTGGTGAGTTCTTTTCATGTACACAGGTATTTTATCTTCAGTATATTCCACCTGTCATTTTGTGACTCCTGTATTTGTATCCTTTTCAGAGCCTATGTATTTCCTGTGCCAAAGTTCTCAGGTTTGTCCCAATTACCTCATCGATAGCCCTACTAGTTTGGGGCTTTATCTCAAGGTCTGTGATTATCTTGAGTTTATTCTTGTGCATGTACTGAAATAAGGATCTTTTGCTTCATTTACCTGCAGTAGATATCCATTTTTTCCAGCTCCACTTGTTGAAGAAGACATCTAAAGTAATTTCTTATTGGAATAAGATTTCAGTGATTTACTGAGAATTTGGATGATTGTATGCCATTATCAAATATTAGACCAAGTGCTACTTCACAGTCTGTCTTTTCAGAGAAACTAAAAATGCCTCATTTTTCTTTTGAGTATTAGATTACACTTTTAACCCAGAATCAATGTATACTCATTTTTTTCTTCTTTTGGAGGATAGGGATTTGAAATCTCAGCCCTATAAAATAAGTCAAATATGGTTGAATGACATTTTCAGATCTCTTATCTACCTGTTATCTCAAACAAGAAACATGGAAATATTTGCGACTACCTTTCTAAGATTTACCAAATCATCTTACCAAAAGCCATCAACTTTCCTTCCTTGTCACTTTTCTTCTCCATTTGCCCATCAGTAACGTGGTTGACTAATTTTCCATTTTATAGTATTTTCAGAAATATTTTGGCAAGTACTCAGCCAGGTACTTACTCCATATATATATTAAATACACAGTAATTACCTTTTCTTTGTGTAAAAGAAACACATACTATTGTGTGCAAATAATATATTTGATTAAACAAAAACATAAAGTAGGCTTAAAGGCAACCATTTTTATTTTGGGAGGGGAGCATCACTGCCCTCTGGTGGAAGTGGGAGGCCCAGACTTGCTCTTAGAGAGCTGCTGCTGGATTTGAACCAGCAAGCCAGTGGGCTGCAGTCCTGCACTCAACCGCTACGCCACCGGGGCTCAGCAAGGCAACCATTTTTAAAAAGGAGGTTAAGGTTAGTTGAAAATAGTTCAAAATTTTAATCGTGGTTACTATTAATCATTTTTCATTTTGTGTATGTATACTCAAATTGCAAGGCTTCAAGGTGTTCTGAGTTCAAAGATGAAAGAGCCTCAGAAAAATCAAGGAAAAAGTCATTGTATTAGAAAAAAATCAAAAGACAACTCTTGTGACTTGGGTAAAGGTTTAAAGAGCAGGCCAGTTTCCCATTCAGC
Organism: Nesogale talazaci; assembly: GCA_004026705.1. Taxonomy (NCBI): domain Eukaryota; kingdom Metazoa; phylum Chordata; class Mammalia; order Afrosoricida; family Tenrecidae; genus Nesogale; species Nesogale talazaci. The sequence continues at coordinate 20,365 of PVJH01015757.1, read as the reverse complement.
AATGCAGGCACATTATGTTTCTCCTTCTCGGTTGCAATCCCCACAATGTAATAATATCACTGACCCCACTTGCTTCCTTAGTTCCCCAGTCCCCCTCCTTTCCTGATCTTTCCTGCCTGCTGAAGGTGATTTTTGCATTAATGCTGCCCTTTTGATTCGCACGGTTGATTATTCTAAGGAGGGTGCCCCTCCCTTTGGTTATCGTTTCATCTGTAGACCTGTCTGTCGATTGTTTGGCCGATCATTGAGCTGCGGGGGCGAGCGCAGTTCCGTATGCTAAAGGCAAAGAAGGACAGGTGTCTGAGAGGTTTCGCTGCTTGCTGCTTGACTCGAAGCCTGCTGTCTTCCATTTTGCGGTTTGTTGCACGTTCCTTTTCTGTGCCTTTATCCATGACCTTGGCGGCCAGGCACTATCTACCTTTCCTGGTCTCAGCACTGATATAGAAACTGATATCCACGGGGTCCTTTATTCCATGAGATTCTTAACTCCATTTTTCCATGAACCTTTTGAAGCCCCCTTATAAAGATTCATGCATTGTAGCACGAATGATACATTCAAACAGTTTATTTGGAAATTACATTACATTCAACCATACATTCAATCACAAATATTTATCCTATCATGTACCCATTGTGTGTCAGGTACTGAATTTTGAGCTAGGGATAGAGCAGTTTGTTTGTTCTTAGGGGATTTACCTGTGTATATTAGTAGATATTTTATAGTAATGTGATAGCTACATAGTGAGTTGAGTGAAGTTGCATGAACTGCTTAGTAAGTTGCACTTATCATTCCAATGAGGTCTAGCCTCAATTTATATCTTGAGTTTTGTAGAGCAGATGCTTAGAGAATTCACATGCACAATAGGTCATAAGAGAATAAAATTTTAGATAATGTAGCTAAGATAATATTTATGGATAATGTTGGATACTTTTATAGTACATTTTAGCAAAATTTTTGTGAAAGAATGTTTTTATTAAGAGAATTAATAACTTGTTGGTACCTATTGCTTGCGGTAGCCTCACTAATCTGAGAATCCATAACGTGTTGATCAATAATGTGACTTTTAACAGGTTAACAATATCAGCTAAATGGTTGTTTTATACTTTACTCCAAATTAGTGACGATGCAGAGTTGCTGTGGCGTTTGGCGCGGGCATCACGTGACATAGCACAGCTTAGCAGAACATCAGAAGAAGAGAAAAAGCGATTGGTGTATGAAGCCCTAGAATATGCAAAACGGGCGCTTGAAAAAAACGATTCCAATTTTGCAGCTCATAAGGTGAGGTGTTTGCAATAACTACAGCGCTCCCGTGTCCTGAGGGACCACTGGTCTGTACTTACCTTTCCTGTCCTACCTGGCACAGCAGAGAAACTCGCTCTTTTTTTTTTTTTTTTTTGGGGGGGGTGGTGGTCATCACTGCCTCTGGTGGTTGGGGGCGCTACCCAGTGCTGCTCCTGAGAGCCGCCGCTGGATTTGAACCGCCAAGCCTGGGGGACACAGTCCCGCACTCAACCACTTGCACCACCAGGGCTCGGCCCGAAACTCGCTCTCTTTAAAAAAAAGAGAGAAAAACATTTGCTTTTGTAGCATCTTTTCAAAAAGAAATAGGTAGTGATGCTCTAAAAGAAATCTTAAAGTATTCTAACTTTATTACTATGTCTGATAAATTACTTTTGTGAATTTTGTTTGTTTGTTTTGTGGGGGGGGGGCATCACTGCCCTCTGGTGGTTGTGGGAGCTATTCAGCCTTGCTGCTGCTGAATTTGAACCACCAAGCCAATGGGCCGCAGTTGCACACTCAACCAGTACGCCACCAGGGCTTAGCCTAATGAATGTGTATTTTAAACAAAAGTCTTAATTTCATGAATTACCTATATTTTAGGTAAACACTTGGCAACCTTTTTCTCTTTTCTTTATGTTATTGGAGTGTACAAATGTAGCACCTGGACAACTGAACCCCATGTGATTTTTTTTTACATGTAATGAACTCATCATCTAGTTTTCTGGATGTCCTGGTTCCTTTACAACAGTGGTTTTCAATGGTTAATACAGTGAGTGCGGGAGGCTATGGGCATTTTGCTTGAGGACATTGCTTTTTCATGTTGGATTGGTCTCAAAGTCATTGTGATCATTGAAGTCCATCCTCACACATTTCTAAATGCTCCCTTTAGAATTTGGCAGTATTTTTCACCCTCATTTCCTCTTCCATTTGTCATATTAAGGATTAGATGCATATTTTTAAAAAATTATCAACACTTACTTTACGTCCCATAATATGGTTGATTTCTCTATGTGTTTTGCATGTACTTCAAAATAATTTGCATTCTGTCAGTAGCTTCTGTCAGTTTAGGTTGGTTGCTAATTGTTCAAGTCTTCTTTATCTTTACTGATTTTCTGTCAGTAGCTTCTGTCAGTTTAGGTTGGTTGATAATTGTTCAAGTCTTCTTTATCTTTACTGATTTTCTACCAACTTGTACAATTTTTTTTAATTCTTTTTTTGTGTGTGTGTGGGCATCACTGCCCTCTGGTGGGAGTAGGAGGCCCAGCCTTACTCCTGGAGAGCTGCTGCTGGATTTGAACCGCCAACTCTGTGGGCCGCAGTCCCGCACTCAATCACTGCGCCACTGGGGCTCAGCCCCCAACTTGTACAAATTATTGAGAGAGGGGTGTTGAAATCTCTAACTGTAATTGTAGGTTTCTTGTTGAAGCTTTATTAGTTGAAGCTTTATTGTGTTTTGTGTGCTTTGTATGTGTGTGTGTGTGAGCGTGTGTATAAGATAATTTTATTGGGGACTCTTACAGCACTTATAACAATCTACATCAATTGTATAAAGGATATTTGTATATATGTTGTTATCATTATTTTTTAGACATTTACTTTTTATTGAGTCAGATATCAGCTTTTCTTTTTTCCTCTCCTTCCTCCTTCCCACCCTGTGACCCCTCAATAAATTATAAAAGATTATTATTTTCATATCTTACACCAATCACTGTCTCCCTTCCCCCATAGTTTGTGTTGTTGGTCCCCTTGGAGGGGTGTGTGTGTGGTTATGTGGCGATCATTGCAGTCAGTTTCCCCTTTCTCCCCTCCCCTCCTCTCCCTACCTTCCGTCTACCCTTCTGGTACTGATACTCCCATTCCTGTTTCTGGATTCCTTGGACCATGAGCCTTTATCTCCTTTCTGTACTTGTGTGCATGCTCCGGTTCAGCCCACAGTGAGGGTTATAAACATTTGGGATTATTATAGCTCTGATGACTGGACATCTTTATCACTATAAAATGATTCTCTTTAGCTTTTGAAATAATCTACTTTGCTTGATAGAAATATAGCCGCTTTAAAAATAAATATTAGCTGATATTTTTATTTTCCTGTTATTTTTCACTTATATGTGACTTTATATTTGACATACTTCTCCCATTCTATGGCCATTCCACTCTGAACGCGCCCAATCTTGTCTGATCTCGTAAGATAAGGAGGGTCGGGCTCGGTTAGTACTTGGATGGGAGACATACTTCTCCTGATAGTTATGTATTGCTTTTATTTTTATTTACCTTTTAATTAATAGCATTTAAAAAAACTGTGCTATTCTTATGTATATTCATCCATAAAAATAGAGGTATTGGCCTATGTACATATAGATGGCAATATATTGAGGGAGTGGACAGACTTTGGGCCTTTATTCAAGTCTACCCTCAATGTAAGAGCACTTTGTTCTAACGACCTGGCATTTCGTCTCACACACACACACACACACACACACACACACACACACACCATGATCACTGAAGACAAAATGAGTATATAAGCTATTGTGAAGAAAGCTGATGGTGCCTGGTTATTAAAGTATATAGCATCTGGGATCTTAAAGTTAAACAAGTGAATGGCCATCTAGCAGGGAAGCAACAAGCTCACATGGAAGAAGTACATCAGCCAGTGCAGTCATGCCTTGTCGACAGAACCAGGTCACAGACACCAGAAGACCCAAAACAAAATCATATTGTTGAGAATGAGGGGGGTAGAGGCAGAGACCCCAAACCCGTCTGTAGACAATAGAACATGCCTTCACAAAAGTATCACAAGGAAGGGATGAGTCCACCAGGGTGCGGGAGAGCATATGCCTCTGGTTCTTGGAGGCTTCCTCGTCCTAGTGATCCAGTCCTGCCTTTTGGTTCTGGCTAGATTGGAGCAGGTACACTGGTATGAATAAGAGTTTAGACACATGGAATCCAGGTCAGATAAACTCCTCAGAAACAGAAAAGGAAGTAGCAGTACTAGGAGAATAGTTGGAAGGTGTGGGGAGGAGGGCAGGAAGGGGGAAACCGATTCAATGATGGATGCATAACCCAGGAGGGTGAGAGTAGGAGGAGAGAGGGAAAAAGAGGAACTGATATCAAGGGCTGAAATAGAAAGCAAATGTTTAGAAAATGACAATGATATGCACAAATGCACAGATATCCTTGGTACAGTAAATGTATGGAATATTATAAGAGCTGTAGTAAGAGCCACTAATAAAATTATTTAAAATAAAAACAACAAAAAACAGTTATCTCCCTTATGTTAAAAAATACACCATTTTGAAGCCCTGTATTGTCCCCTGATTCAACTGAAATCGAGTTTCTAGGTAATTGTTGATAGTAATTAAATTAGTGTAGTCTATACAGAGGTGTGTAGTTTCAATTACATGTTTTTATTCTCAGTAAACATCAAGATACAAAAGATTTTAGGGGAGAGTAGATTTAAACGGAGATTGTGTTATTTAAATTTTTTGTTTTTAATTATTAGACTTCCACAGAAAATAGCTCTAACAAATCCTTGCCATCAAGTCAATTTTGACTCTCAGTGACCCCCTGGGCTGGAGTAGAACTGCTCCGTGAGAGGTTCCGACTGTAGTGTTGCAGAAGCAGACCAGCAGGGCTTGAACCACCAAACCTGATAGAATGATAGTCTAAGTCTAGTGCAAACTATTGACACCACCTGGATCCCTTAAAAAAAAACATTCAAAAATGGGGCAAGGGGTAGATCATAAGAAACAATGTTTCTGATAGAACCCAAAAGGCACAGGCCTGGTACATTTGGACCTTAGTAAAACAAACTGGTTGGATTGTCCTACAGTTCCACAAGTCATGTCTCTTCTCTGTTGTTCTTGGCAAATCTTCTGTAATGGGGACCTGTTTCACTCGGTATCTTCAAGTGTAGTGACTGACGAGCAGCTGGGTTTGTGTATGCATTGTTCAAGAGACGACATAGACGAAAGCTCACGTATCTTAGATTCAGCTCGTGGGGAAAACTCAGATCGTCTCCTTGTTTGGGCCTACTATTCAACCATGGGTCTGGAGAACGGTCACCACTGACAATGTGGCTGTTGCTACTGTCGCATGGCCCTTGTGGGAGAAGGAACAGCTCCCAGGCGAGGAGGAGGAGGAGGAAAATGGGTAGCATTCACTTGTAAATTTTTCTAAATTTAATCTCACCAGAAACATGAGTCATTATTTGTGTGTTCATTATACTCTAATTATGTGCTGGTAATAAAAAATTAATTTGTGAAAGATTTGCTCCTTCCTGTCTTGCATGATATTTGTAAACACGTACAATGCTTAGTACCAGAATGAGTTCCTGGAGAGCTTTTCTTTGGGTACAACAGTACACTTAATACAGTTTTTATGCACATACTATTTTTGTTCAGTGCAATTCACTATTGAACAGATAACTGCAGTTTTCCTAACAATGCAGAACTAACACTGAGCATCTCACCCTTTGCTTCCCGTTTTCAGTGGTATGCAATCTGTGTCAGTGATGTCGGAGATTATGAAGGCATCAAGGTTAAAATCGCAAATGCCTATGTCATCAAGGAACATTTTGAGGTACTGATAAATCATTAACTTGTGTTAATATAAAATTATTTTTCTAAATAGTTTCTGATTGTATAATGTTATATAACAAGCCACCCAAAATTTAGTGACTTATAGAAGTGGCAGCTTACTGTTTCTCACAGTTCTCTATATGAACTCAGTGCAGTGGGATTTCTGCTCGGCATGGTCGAGCTGAGGGCATTTAGATGGCAGCCCTCAGGTGGGACTCATGTCCACCGTGCCACTACTCGTCATTGAGCAGTGAAGCCCAAAGGTCTGCACAGCCTGGCAGCTGGTTAACAAGAGTGAGTGTTTCAAGAGAAAAACTCTATTGTGTGAACTTGTATCAAGTTGGCTACATTTCATTGGCGTACATCACAGCTGGATAACTTTTTTTTCCCTGCCAATGGCCATTTGAGCCTTTATAACATCATTTGTGAGGCATATGAAATTATCAATTTAAAAATTAGTATGCTGTATTTTTCCAAACATTTAATTAATTCACCCTGAATGTAATGGCTAGAACTGATTTTCTTTATAGAGGCCTGTGACGTTAACTGATAGGTTGATTTTCCCCAGTAGGCTGGATGTCCCCCCACCTCTGGCTAAACAAATCAATTTCTGTTTTCATTTCAAATTCTATTATTACAACTAGTCAGAAAGAAGTATCTTTTTACTGTGCTTGAGGAAGTTTATCAAAGAAAGGGTTTACTTGAGAGCAATTCCTCTCTACCTATTCCATAATAAGAAAGTTAGACAAATGTTCACGATATTGTATCATTATATGTAACAAATTTGTTTCTCTGTCATATATCTGGAACAGCAGTCGCTTTATACCATTCTCTGGAGAATTGAGAAAATAGAGATCCTTTTTTGGTAGGGCATCCTTTTCTAGCAGAACTCCTCTCGTTAGAAAAGGGTGCGTAGAGAGTACAGTTTATCTAAGTACTTTAATATGTGTTTTCTAGAAGTTGTATTTAAAGAGAAGTAGAATGCAGGCTGCTGATTATTATGCAAGCTAGGTCTCTGCCAAGTCACACTCCGTTATCACGCACTCACTAGGGCCTCTGCTAGTGCTCATTCTAACCCTGACCGAGGTTTTGTGCTGACACGTTGATTTTCAGAGAAGTCTTCTAGGGTAGTCGAACTCCATGGAATTTTCTAGGTTGCAGTCTTTATGGAAGCAGGGCCTCATCTTTCTTTAATACAGAAAGATAGTAGATTCAAACCACTAGCCTTTCTTTTAGTTATTAGCCAAGCACTTAACCATTATGCCACCAGATCTAATGGCACACTGAGTGACTGTTACTTCACTACAGATGAAAATAGTCACGATGCTAGTGATAGACTGTAAGTACCAGGAACTGTGCTTAAAGTATTCATCTGAGTTGACATTTTAATGAATGACTAGACTATTGTAAAGTAAACCAATTCCTGCATATAGAAAGAAACAAAAATTGTATGCCTTTTTCCCTTTTAGGGCAAAATGCTTTTCATTACTTGTATGCAATTTGATTGAAAAAGGATTTATTTTTTATTTGGAAGAAACATCAAGATCTATAAATCATAAATGTTCTCAAAGCTAGTTTCATTTACATATGTTTTTTAAATCTGTGTTCTCAGCATTGTAGAATAATCTTGTTACTAGTTATTAATAATGTAATAAAACTGATATAGTATGAGTAGTATGAGATATAGTATGAGGTAGGAGAAAGGAAGTTGGTGTTAATTATGTGAAAAGAATTTAAATGTAAGGCTATATATATACACACACGTATATATCTTTTTAATCCTGGTTTCAACAAACAAAAGTTTTTGGTGGTGACAAAGTATATTTGATAGTTTTTCTTATTTCTTATTAGAAAGCAATTGAACTGAACCCTAAAGATGCTACTTCAATTCACCTTATGGGTATTTGGTAAGAAAATTTCCTTATATTTCAGTGATACAGTGTATGATCTATTTTGTACTGTGTACAATATAGTACATTAAAACATGTAAAATATGTTAAAACAATATTTGGCATGTCTAGAGTGTTAAGTCAATTATTAGCAAGTACGTACATCTTTGTTAGAAATAACAAAATTTGAGTCTGATCATGTTAAACCGCGTTTTTCAAATCAGTTAGAAATATGTACTCAGAGTTCAAAAATAATGTATTATTCCGTTAAAACTTTAAATTCCCTGTTGGGAAGCTATTCTTGTTCCCATGAAAGTAAGTAAAAAATATTATTACAAAATCATAAAACGTTATTAAACAAAAATATAAAAATCTAAATGTTGTTTCTCTATCACCTTCTGTACATTACTTGGCGTTTCCACAATTAGACCTTCCCCAAAGAATTATTTGTTTTTCAATTTGCACCTCATCAGATGGCAGGTTTGCATCCTTGAGTGACTCGGTTGAGCTCCTGTAAGTGTTCTCTGAGTTTGGGGATCAAAAAGAAGTTTCTTCTCTCCAGGGGCTAAAGCAAACTGCCCACAGAAATCCGCTGAGGACTGACCCTGCCCTTTTCTCACCAATGACATTTCCACTTTTTCTTCAAATAACCTCCTGGGAGAACCCAGTGTCCTTCGAGAAAATAGAAAGATTGAACCCTTTGAAATCCCCCAGTCACCTTGAACTTTTAGAGCTGAACTCTGCTTTGAACTTAACTGGTCTTAAATGGGTGGGAAATACCTTGTTCCTTGGCTTCCCATGAGAAAGAATTCATGCAGAAACCTGGTTTATGATCAAGTGATTTTTTTATATAAAGGACAGGAGTTTCAGTTCTCACACAGGCTCCCTCAGGACCTTTCACACCCATGTGGAAACCTGAGGCCAGAGAAAACCGAAGACGGGAGAGGAGTGACTAGAAAAGACAAGACCTCGGCACAGCCCTGTGTCTGAACTGTGTGTGCAGGAACTGCTGGAACAGCTGGAGAGAGAAATTTCTGCCTTTCACAACCCCCAACCCCAACCCCAGGCCCTCACTGGGGGCAAGGTCAACGGTACTGGTTGACCCCCCTTGGCTGAATTAAGCCCAGCTGGTCTAGGTGGGGTCTCACCCAGGGTTACCGGTTTCCTCAAAGACCTGAATGTGAACATGCCCTCCAGCCTTAAGCAGCTTCCGAAAGCTTTGCATATAGATGGGGACAGTGACACCCCCTAGTTCTGCCTCTAGCAGCTACCTGACAGGTGCCCTCGGACGGTTCTGGTTGGACCTTTACTTTTGAAGGCACCGTAACAAGATTAAGACAAGACACTCCATAAAATTCATAGAAAGGTTTCATTACCTTTTCATTGCAGTTTTACTCACTTTTCGATGGCGCCTTCCCCCACATATTACTAACAACTTGTCTGTAGCTGCCCCTGAGTGCAAAGACTTGTCTCAACATGTTTTGCTTCAAATGAACATGCCTTCGCACTAAGGAGTCCTGGTGCAGCTTGCATGGGACCGAACCAGAAGGCCAGTAGCAATACTTTTTGACTGACCATCATACTTGAGGCTAAATGAAATTGAGTTAATCAAGATTTAGTAATAGGAGGCCTTAAAAGGGTCTTACCAGGGCTGAGCCCCGGTAGCGTAGTGGTTGTGTGTAGGACTGCGGCCCACTGGGACGGAGGTTCAATTCCAGCAGTGGGGCTGGGCCTCCTACTCCCACCACTGGAGAGCAGTGATGCCCCCCCCCCCCCAAAAAAAAAGGGTCTTACCACTTCAAAATTTGTGGATCTGATTAGATTCTAAGGAACAGTGTACTTTGACTTTCTGTATCTTTCCATTTTGATGTGACTGTGTGCACAGCTAGACTATGGTTTTGCCGATCTAAGATGCATTTTGTGTTAAATGTTTGCTGATTAAAGACTCTTGAGACAGTTTGGCCACTGTTTTCTTTGGTGTAGATTAAAGAGGAAAATATTGTCATCTAAAGGATTAACAGTATAAAGTCATACTCGTTTTAAAAGAGCTTCAAATACCCCATAGTACAAAGGCCATATAGTAGTACATCACATAGTACAAACACTAGGACTAATGGTTGTTGAAGGATAGTTATTAATTCAGATGCCAGTGAGCAGACATGGGGATGACTAATTCTGTTGCAGTCTAGACTTTAAGTAGAGTGCCATTCCTTTTTTTTTTTTAACTTATCTCAAGAATATGTAAAAATTCACAGGCATTATGGAGACTTAGAAGAGTGTTGGTTGCTGTATATATATGTATCATGTGTAGTTGTTTTTCTTTTTCTTGACTGTTTTCGTTGTTTTTTGAAAAGGCGTGTGGAAAAAGGGATGATTCTGTTGCATAGTTGGGAGTCGAGAGAAAAGATACATGATCACTTCCACCAGCACCTGGCACAGAGCAGGCACCCACATGATGCATGGTATTCTGTGTTACCACGAGAGCTGTGCTCACTATTTACGTATAATTAATCTCAGACACCTCAACTGTGGAGGAATACAAGTCAGCCTCAAGGTTACTCTGCCTTAACCCACTAGAGATCACGTGAAATACTAATTTTCCAAAATATAGCAGGAGGAGACTCCTTTTATAGTACCTATTGAGATTCTTAGCTCTTTCTAAGAGAAAACAAAGATGCTGCAATTTTAAATCCATTATTTTGTTTCCCTACAGGTGTTTCACATTTGCCGAGATGCCTTGGTATCAAAGAAAAATTGCTAATGTGCTGTTTGCAACTCCTCCTAGTTCCACCTATGAGGAGGTAGTGTTAAGTTCTTTTTAATTTAATACCAGTTTCGTAACCACCAGTCTATGAGTCTCACAGCTGACGGCTGATTCAGGGAGGGACTAGAGCAAGTTACTAATTCTCCTGTTCAACTCTCTAATCGCTTTACTTACTGTCCACGACTGGTGAGTGCTTTGCTTTTTCTTTCTTGTGTTACGTGAGTGACTAGACTATTGCCAGCGAATATAGACCATGGCTAAATTTTATTTTCCTTTTCTGTTTGAGTCTATATTACATAAAGGCCACTCCCCCCCCCCCCCCCAAAAAAAAACACACACACAAAACCACACACCAGAAAATGTAGTTACTCTTACCTAGCAGGATTAAGGTACATTCTACACAATAACGAATCATTTATTTGAAAAAGTAATGGATGGGTTTGCATTAGGAAAGAAACAATCCTATTTCTGTAAAAAGTATGAAAGGCTTATATTGTTTCATATATTTAAGACCTTTGTGTTATTCCTATTAAAAAATATATTTAAAGTATTTCTTGGTAAACACTTGGGATTTACTCATCACCAAGAACATTTCCAGTGTAAGGACGAGTCACTGAAAACGCTTTCCCAGTACGTGGGTCATGGGAAGGAGTTTGATTTTTCTTGTACTAGGTCACTGGTTCTCAGCCTTCCTACTGATGTGCCCTTTAATACAGTTCCTCATGCTGTGGTGACACCCCCCCCCCAAACATAAAATTATTTTCGTGGCTACTCCATAACTGTAATTTTGCCCCTGTTAAGAATCGGGTCACCCTTGTGAAAGGTTCTTTCAACCCCTTAAGGGTCGCGCCCACAGATTGAGAACCGTCTTTCCAGGTGTTTTGAGTGCTTGGCTGCTAACCGAAGATTTGTAAGCTCCCACGTCCCCAGCACTCCACAGAAGTACTCACAGCAGGAGGAACACTCTGGTTATTGCCAAGAACACCCCACACATACCCCCACCCCCGCCCAAAAGAAACCCCCAGGGGCAGTTGCTCTGTGTCACAGGGTCTGAACAAGTTGGAATCAACTCGACTGTAGCCAGCAGCAAGGGTAAAGGACAGGTTAGTTGGTTACTTAGATTAGAACACAACTGGGAAATATTTATTGTTACAAAGAACTGTACAGGCTAAGGTAAAAGGTAAACAATTAAATCTATAACAAATCAATTATGTTCTCAAGATCCCAATCGTCAGCAAAGAATGCATAATAAAAGCAGTAGTTTGTGTGGAATAAAAAGAGCAGAGTTTGAAACTTACATTTTTTCGTAAGAATTTCAATGATGAAGGGATTTATAAAATTTAATGGTATAATTTATGAGAAAATTTAGGTTATTATATCTAATTTTTGCCAGAAGTCACTACTAGGATTAGAAAAAGGTCAGAACAGCTGTATTTTACATGATACTGTTCTTTCCTCTGTATACTGTGAATGAAGGCTGAAGACACTGTGCTGAGCCAAATAAGCCAATCACAACAGGGCAAATATTTTATCACCTCGCTTATAAAATGAAAAGAACTGAAAGGCAAATAAATGTATAAAGGCCAGAGTTTCTGAGTAGTTACTAGGACAGGGGAAAGGGGTTGAACTGGGATGGACAGCTTCACTGATTAAGGTGGGTCACACCACTGAATGTTGTCATTATTGTCAACATAGCACCAGACTGACATGGCAACTTGAAAAATGAGCTGGGAAGCCTGGGCACTGAGAGTGTGTATGCTAATGAGCACGGAGCACTGCAAAAAGGGCAGGACAGGCGCACAGCTGGAGGGCAGGCACTCAGAGCACCCGTAGAAACTGGACTCAGCATCTGGTGTGTGCATACACAGAAAGAAACAAAAATAAAACAGCTTAAGTAGTATAAAAAGAACCAGCAGAGTATCAGATTCAAAAAAACACTTTCTCCCCCCTTAGAAGAATATCAATAATGGACTATAAAATTCACAAATATAACTTATGCCTCTGAGTAAATTTGGGGTTTTATTAGTTTTTACTAGCATTGAGATTTAAGAAAAGGTCAGAGTAGCTGGGTTCTACATAATATTTGCCTGAATGATGCTAATTTTGTATCAAGTTCTAAACAGCAACACAGTTCCTCCCAAAAGTGGACTATACACTCATAAACCTGTCTCTTCAATTCCGTTAACTGCTAGGAGCCCTGCTGGTGTAGTGGTTACGAATTGGGCTGTTACTGGAAGGTCAGCAGGTGGAGATCACCAGCCCGTGGTGGGGCACAGATGGGCGTTCTCTTCAGATCAACGTGCTGGTCTCAGAAACCCACAGGGGCCCCTTTTCTGGTCCTACAGGGTCGTGTGAGTCAGCTGACTCAATAGCAATGAGTGGTTTGGGCTTTATATTAACTGGGACTATTGGAAAATGAACTATTAGGTGATTTAGTTTACTTTCATGTAATGAGAGAGACCGTTTGAGAAAATGCATTTACTAATTTTATTTGTTTTTAACAGGCCTTAAACTATTTTCACAAGGCAGAACAAGGTAACGTGGTATCATATACTCATGTAGTTAAAAATGTGTGAATGCAGAGAATATAGATTTTTAAATTTTTAAAAATTACCTTTTTACAGTAGGTGCTATAAGACAGTTAAAGATTTTTTTAATTAAAAAATTTCTTATCCCTTGTAGAGCACCTGAAAAAGAAATAGGTTGTTGCTACTGGATTTAGATCTGTAATTCTGGAATGGTCCTTTAGTTTATATAATTTGGCTTTTCTTATTGAATTCCTGGTGGCACGGTGGTTAAAGTACTTGGCTGCTAACCAGAAAACATGCATTCACCATCATGTTCTACTCAGTCCAGAGCAAGATATGCAGCCTTGGAAAGCCCAGGGCCCCTTCGAGCCTGTCCTGTCAGGTTGTTGTGAATCTGAACCCACTGGTTTGTTCACATTGAACTCTAAAGATGTTTATTTCAAGGTTGGACAACTAATTACCCTGCCAACTACTGCTGAGTCGATCCCAGGACCATTCAAATGTCTATAGGAAACTGGGTTATCTAGATTCTATCCACTCATCCGCAAGCATCCTCCCAAGTGTATGTTGTATTCTGGGCACTTAGAATCTACAAAGGAATGAAGGATGACAAGGAAAATCACTTAGAGTGCTTACATTTTGTCTGAAGACTCAGTTTCTCAAATATAAAATGGAAATAATACCTATTTCATAACACTCTGAAGAGAACTATGTGTAATACAGTGCCTACCACATAACAGGTACTTCGTAAATGCTACTTATTATTTTCCAACTGTATGTCTACAATAGTCTACATCAGTTATTGGCATCAAGTTAGAACCCAGGTCAGAAAAAATGAAACCAGTGAAAATAAAAGCAGCCTTTCCTCTGAGGTCAGTTTGTTTTTCTTTCTTATATACAGTGGATCCCAACTTCTACAGCAAAAACTTGCTGCTGTTAGGGAAGACATATTTGAAATTACAGAACAAAAAACTTGCTGCTTTCTGGCTGATGAAAGCCAAAGACTATCCAGCACACACAGAGGAAGATAAACAGGTAAAGCCCGGCAAGCACGTGTCCATTGAGGCAGTGGAGAAATAAAAGCGATCTAAGAACTTTCAGAACATGATTGACTAGGTACAGGAGATTGTGAGGTGAAAATAGCATTCGTTTCAAACGTGAATTATTGACAGCACACCAATTTCCATATAGAATTGCTTAGCTGTTATCAGCAAAGAGATATTACTTTCTGATTCCCGTTTGACATAAATGACAAACCAACTAAGATTTATAAAACATCAAAGTATGTGACCTGAAGTGGAAGACTCTTATTTGATTACTGTCAAATTTTTTCTTGCTATGCCCTAGCCTAGAAACTTTTAGAAACCATATTCCGCGTTATAAAACTTGTCACAAGGTAATTTCGTTGCTGTTCTGCTTCTAACACCTATTTTTCTATTTTAGATACAGACTGAAGCTGCACAGTTGCTTACAAGTTTCAGTGACAAGAATTGAGAACTTTTTGAAGGACAGTACTTGATTACGTAGTATTGCCTTTTCCTCAAATTATAAATACATTTATCAGACTCTGTATATATGCTCCCTCTCTTTTTTTAATGTGGCAATTTAATAAATACATAGTGTTAGGTTTCTTCATACATTACTAGATAAAAGAAGCAGATGGCATCAGAGTGCTGGAGAGAGCTCCCTGAGTCAGTGGCTGGTTATTTTGCATCTGTACATTAGCGATATAAAGTGGCAGGTCAGCCCTGAGGAAGACTGGTCACATGAGGATGGGAGAAGAAAGCTCGGTGGGACAGGGGAGTGGGGTTGATGCAGTTGAGATCTTGCAGAGGTTACCGTGAAAGTTACAAATATTGGTATAAAGTGGCTAAATGATGTAGAAGGAACCTGCACCAGGAAAAACATCAGCAGGGGTACTAAAAATGGAGTTGTCTCCCTTTGTAAAAGGTGGAGTATCTTCACAGTGGCCGATAAGGAAAACCTTAGCATTTTAAATGGAAATCAAAAATGAAGGGGAAGCAATGTTACTTGAGAGTTGGGTGCCACTACTATAAATCTTAAGTTTTTAAGCAGAAATACACCTACCCTTCAATTATCAACTATCTTATCCCACATTTTGCATTTAGCACACACAAAAATCTATTCAACTGTTCTGTAAACGATAGTTAAGAGTATAGCTGGACTATGATTCTTAGTGGTTTAGGGTTATATAATGCTAAAATTCGGCAACCACATAATTAGGTAGTAAGCCAGATGTGATGATGCCATCTTCCATTTTATGACCTGCTGTTCTCACCCTCTATTTTCAAATAGCAATCTGGTCTCTGACACCTAACCATGTCCAGATGTGAAAAGTACACATATAACAAGCACCATTTAGATCAGGGTGTACACAGGGGTTTCTCCCCCAGAGGATTTGGAAATTATTGTTACAGCCCACCACTATGGGTGTTTGCTGCTTTATCCTGTACATTTCTAAGCGAAAAGAAAAAGGAAAACCACATAGTGCATTCTGTATACCCACTACTCTCAACAATTGTTAACCTTTTGTTATAATTTATTTTGTCTTATTTATATATTTCTAAAAATTAGAAATTGAAAGCATGATGAAATGTCATCATTAAATAGTTCAGCATACATCTTTGCAGAATAAGGATGACCTAAAAAAAAGTAAAGCTATGGTGGCAACTAAGAAAGTTCTTAATTTGCCTACATCATCTAATAGCCAGCCAAACTCACATTTTCTCAAATGTCTCAAAGTCGGAGGGGGGTACCAAAAAATCCCCCCAAATTTTGAAAAGCTATGTGTTGAACAACTGTATCAGACTTAGTACATTTGTTAAATCTGCAATTTCATTCTTGGAAAAAATTTTCAAACATCTGTTTGGGTGGCTGACAGCACTCCCTCATTTTTTCCTTTGCCTTTCTATGCCATCAAATTGGCCATTACCAGATACAAGGTTCCAGTGAAATTCCTTTCATGAAAAAGTCTATGACCAGAGAGAACCTTCCCAGGTGAGGCCACTGGTTGCACCAAGAGCAAGTTGCTCAATGCTTACAGAGGGGGGAAAATGCATACTATGAAAGCTCTGCTCTGCCCAGTGCAATTCTGGGTAACCATCTCGTACACTGCATTTGATTTAAAATGAACTACAACTGATCCAACATATTCCCTGATGATAATCCGTTTTGGAGGCCAGTGTATTTGTCTTGTAGACCATCACTTCAAATTTGACTATCAATTTTGAGAAGAGTTGTTTTAAATATTTAATCCAAGATTTCAAACTCCACTCATTTACACATTGGATCTCTACCTTTTATATTTTACCAGTGTGACTTTTCTTTTTGTTTCATTTTCATGGCTCTTCATTTCTTCCTTATCTCTTGCTGTACGTTTTCTTGTATGTATGCTACCTAATGTACCTACTTGGTTTTCATTTCTCAGAAGTTGTTGTCTTCAGTCTGCCTCAACTGATTTTTATCTGCTATAGTTTATTTAAACTTAATTCTTTTTTTAAAACTTAACTCTTATTAGTATGTTATTTTTCTATTTTCATTGAAAATTTTCAACTTGCTTAGAATAACTATAGAATGTTCTTTTCAGGGAATTAGAGAGAGAGAGAGTGAGTGTGTGAGTGTGTGCGCGCGTGTGTGTGTGTGTGTGTGCGCGTGCGCGCGCGGGCACACACACATGCATGTACACGGGCCTGGGGTTGGTCACCAATAATAGCAAGTAATTAAATGCGAGAAGTGGGAAGAGGTGAAAGGGTAGTAAGTCCATATGGAAATATATCAGCCTGTGTAATCCATGGGAGAGTAAATAAAATCCAGTATCAGAATTGTTGTCAGTCTCCGGCCTCATTTCAAGAAGGACAGCTGTCTAGAAGACATTCATTCACACTGGCTGTCCAAGAACAACCATCTTCTCAGGCGACAGTTCACGGTCTTCATAAAGGTGCGGGTACCCAAGGTTATGATCTGCCAAGTATCGTATATAGTCAAGCATAACCTGACCCAAATAGCCTAGGCACCTAATTTACTCACAAAAACTACATTAAAAGTGTGTTGAAAAACTCGGCTTATACACAAGTATATATGGTAAGTATCCCGAAATTTCCAAGTTCAGGCACAATTTACCAGTGAAGGGTTTTTTTTTGAACAAGCAAAGTTGATAGGCAATATGGTAGACACATACCAGTGCATCCAGTTTTCATGGTAAAAGCTAGTTGCTTACCTGAAGTTACACATTAAAGGCTTTGGTCTAGGATGAAGGGAATACTAAAGAAAGAGACCACCTGTAGTTTCTTCCCCTAAAAGATCAATCTAAGTGGGAACATTGGTTTGTGCCTGCCCTAGGCTTGTCACGGAAAGGAAATAGCAATGTGGACCCGTTGGAGCCCCCCTCTCTCGATGGCACTTAGTTTCTTCATGGTTCTCCCAGTGCAGAGGAGGGAGTCAAGTGAAGTGGGACCACCCTTTCTCCATTTCCTCAGGGAGGAGGTAATATGGCTCTGCCTGCAGGATCTGGGAAATGGCCCTGCTGAGTCTCCAAGGTAGCCTTCTCCAGAAGGCTGGTATGGTCTCCCTGTACCATTGTCAGGAGGTATGTTAACTTGTTAGGAGGTGAGAAGCGGGGATCCGTACCCGGAACCTGCGATCTAACAGTTCCTTTCAACTAGCTTCAAATAAAACTGATACGTATCTCCAATGAGTGACTTTCATCAAAGGAAGTCACGCAGTAGTTATACTCTTTGTGTCTGATACTTAACTCATCGTACAACTTAATACCATTTTACTTAAAGAGTTATTTGTATAACTTTTTTCTTTTCAAATTTTAGACAACTCTTCAGGCTTGACAATGACCAAGAGTGGTTAGAATTTGGGAAGTCAACCATGTGGACCACTGCTTCTATCTTTACTATAAATTTTAAATAAAATTGCAGAACACAGTCTAACTTAATATGTAGATAAAATTCTGGCAAAGCAAGACTTGCTGAGGGAAATGAACTCTGAGACTGGCATTTGCTGTATACATGTAATTGTCAGTCCCATAGGAAGTCAGTCCCATGGTTGTAAAAAAAAAAATTAAGTTAAATTTAATGAAATTTACAGTGTATATTGAAAGCATGATACAAATGGAAATGTAAATTTTCTATTAACAAGGAAGTCCCATTTGCTAAAAGTAGCATTAATATCATTTACATAAGATTTTGTTTAGCAAATGCCCTTAATAATGAAAAACAATGAAAAGGTGTTATTGTTTATTTAGAACAAAAATAATTTTGTCTATGTAAAAAGGGGGGAGGACCAAAAGATTTTCATATATGCATATTTAATTCAAGTACATAGAATTTTCATGAATTTCAGAAGAATGGAAACACTTAAACACTAATAGAAAATTGCTAGTCTCATTTGAGCACTTAAATACATGTATGACCCTTTATTCCATCTGATTTTATAAAACTCGAACTCTGAACAAAAACATAAGCAGTGAAGTTTACATTTCCTTTTATAGGTTCCTAAGTATCAAACTGCATCAATTTACTATGTGTTAAATTTGAAGAGCACAGATTTTTAAAAAGAGTACTTGCCTGATTCTTTTTAATTCCACAAGTATTTAGCATCCCAAAGTAACAATGTAAACACACCTCTATGCTGCTCAATGAGTTATTTCCAATCCCTACAAATAACCTCAGTGGCATCAGTCCGATAGATGACTTTTGTGAAAATTATGGTTTCATTCCTTTGACTGTGTTTAATGTAGCAAAGAGGGAAAAACTTGAACTACTGTTTTTATTTTAAAACAAATCGACGGGTTCAAGCACCTGTCTTCAGAAAAGCCAGCAGCATTTCTTATATACTCAAAGTAAGGTTTGGCCTAAGCCCTTAATACCTTCGTGAACAGCCATGCAACTAAACACCCTTAAGAGATGTTGCATAGGGGAGAACATGGAGCAATTTGCATTTTGCTCTGGATAAGAGACACAAGGTAAAGCAAACGCAGATCTTTTTGAATGAATGGCTGTCATGTTTAATACACTTGTAGCTCTATAAAACTAGAGCCACTATCATATGCTTATATAGATATATACTTATTTTTCTTTTTTTAATAAAGTCTTGCTTGCTTCAAAATTTAAGGATGAACTTTTTTTTTTCCTGGTCAGTTACGTCAAGGAAACAATAAATAAAGTAGAAAAGGGTGAGCTGTTTTGCATATTTCTGTGGAAGAACGGAAAACATACTTTGAGAGGTTCAGAAGATCCACTGGACAGAAAGAACAGCTTATATACACTCTCTGTGCAATTTTTCTTGGCTCGAGTACTTAAAAGCAAGAACTCCTCCAGGACAAGCCACGTTTACTCCTGTCCAAATCCCTCTGTCTCTTCTATTGCAAAAAGAAGCTTTTCCTTTAGTTGTTCATAGCTCTTATATGGTGGTAGATCCAGGCGATTAAAACTGACAAAAAAACAAAGACAACATCAGATACATTTTTCAAGAAAACATAATACAGCCCATTTGAAAAATGGAATGGATAGAGGAAATTATGTAAAAATTTTCTGGAAGTATTCCAACAATTTGCTACTATAGCAAGTATGATATTGACATACCCAAATTTCTGATAGCAATATATGTACATTTTAAATGTCTGCATAAATTAGATTATAAATAATATGACAGACTGGCATTTTAAGAAATTCACTTTCTTTTTACACTGTTTCGTGTACACTGGCTAAGAATCCTTTGGATTCCTTTCGAGTTAAGTGTATTTGAGTTAAGAGTTAAGTCAAGGTATTATTGACAGAATACCTGTTATTTACCAGTTTAACAGTAGCTGTTGATACATTGATGAGAACGTGAAATCCCTATCGCCAGGAAACTCACATTCTTGAGTGGGTGGAGACAGCCAACACACAAATAGACAATTATGATCTGTAGCTTTTTCTAAAATTATATTTTTCAATCCAACTATTCAAAAGAATCCCCTTTGGGATTAATTTATGAGAAACAGAAAAACAATGAAAATGTCAATGCATTGTTTTCCCCTTTATAATGAACACCTCACTTTGTGAGGCAGTGCTGAGTCACTGTATTCAGATGTGGGTAACCAGGACTTGGGTGGCTGCATAGCTCGAAGTAAGTCAGAACCTCTCTGCACTTTCCTCTTCTCATCTGGCCCATCTCTAACGCTTCCTCAGGCACTTTCTTCCCTCTCCTGCCCCTGCCATCTGCTCCTGGCCTTCACCTCAATAGACAAGCCTATGAACTGTGATCCTAAAACACAACCAGAGAATTAAGTGCCTTTAAAAACCATGCAAAGG
>PVJH01015756.1:0-52483 GCA_004026705.1 Nesogale talazaci | reverse complement strand
AATGCACATGATTGCCACAGAGGGTTGCACACTGGTCTGTGCCTGCAAGGTTGGTGGTTCAAAACCACCTGTCACTCCTTGTCACTTTCATAAAGATTCACAGTCTCGGACACCCCAAGGATCAGTTAGTTCTGTGTGCCCCGGAGGGTCTTCATCAGAAAGAATCCACACGATGGATCAGGCCCCCAGGAGAACCTGGGTAGAACACATGGGGAAGTGCTTGAGTAATACCCAAAAGATTGATGGTCCAAACCTCAAAAGAAAGGCCTGGCGACCTCCTTCAGAAAGGTCACACCTGGGAAAACACAGGAGTGCCATTCGACTCTGCCCTCTCGGGTCATCGCCGAGGTGGGATTGACTTGACAGCTGGTTTGGTTTGGCTTCAGACGGTCAGCCTTTAGAACAGGACAGTCTGCATCAGAGGGAGGAGGCAAACGCTTAATGCATACTTCCTCTTTGGTGTCTCTAGGTTAATATATCATGGAGATTTCCTACAGTCGCTTTGTTTACTTGGCTGACACACATGGCCATGACAGATCTCTGGATAATTAGGAACTGCAGTGTAAGGGCAAACTTAGCATTCTTGAAGCACCGCGCCCTCTCAGAGATGCTCACTTGCTGGAGACAGTCTGGGAGGATTCTGTCATGTATTGGTGCAACCCAGCTGCTCTTAGACTAAGGATTATCATCGTAACTATCACGGAAGAATGGAACACACAGCCAATTAATTTTGATGACTTGCTAGTACAGTGTTAGCCTTTGTGTATAAACACCATGTGTTCGTGCTTGGAGTAAGAGTGATCTTTTCCCTTTAAGAAAGAACTCTTTAATGATAGCAGTGACAACGTGGCACGCGATCAGGAGGTGTTGCTGAGAGAGGCAACCCTGGCTTTCATTTTTGAAATCTTTATTGTCACTTGTACATCAAGGTTGGAAAACTGTGCACAACTTTTGGATTAGTCTCACCATAATATTTAAATACGTCGTTCTGCCAGGCATTGTATGCTGCACATTAAGCCACGTGATGCATTCATCCGGGCAACCATCACCTACACAGAGACCCTGTTTTGAGCGTCTGTGCTGAGTGTCGGGCACCAGAGTACCTACGCCTGCTGGCACAGTGGTTTCAAGTTGGGCTGCTAACTGCAAGGTCAGCAGTTTGAAATCACTGTCCCTCCTCCTGTAAACAGCACCTCAGAAAATCACAGAGGCAGTTCTACCCCGGCCAAAAGACTTGCTATGAGTTGACATCTATCTGACGATAGTGCAGAGTATCTGAGATACAGGGATGAACAAGCCTAGACCCGTCCCATCCCTTGTGCAGATTACCGTCCAGTGGGGAAAATAGATCCTAATCCAGCGGTTCTGAACCTGTGGGTCTTGACCTCTTTGGGGGAGAAAGGACCCTTTCACAGGGGTCGCCTGACTCATAACAGTATCCAAATGACAGTTATAAAGTAGCAACGAAAATAATTTTATGGTTGGTGAGGACCCCACAACATGAGGGACTGAGGGTCACAGCATTAGGAAGGTTGAGAACCAATGTCTTCATCAAACAATTACAAAGAGAAACCAATGAGTTCAAATTGTGTTAAGTGCTATAAACAGATGGGACTTTCTAGCTGTCTCAGAACCTCACAGGGGCTCTTCTGCGCTGTCTTGTAGGGTCCCCATGGACCGGTCTAGACTCCCTGGGAAGGAGAGACTATGAGCAAGGGGTCCACACTTACTTGAAAGCACATGATAAGGCGAAGGAGGTTTGCATTGAGGTCCAGCAAATGAAAAGAAGCTAACCAGGCCAAAAGGTGTTTGGGAAGGGAGATAGGGGAGTCGGGGGGAGAACATTGCCAGCCATCCTTGAGATGCCACTGTTTGAGAGAGCAAGTCTTAGTATATGACTTGACCCATGTTGTTGGACTTGCTTGTGTTTTAGGATTTTGTTTGAAAAATAACAATGTTGGTGTGGTTCCCTCGCCTGGTAAATAGCTTAGGTCCCATAATTAATGAAACGTTGAGAAGCTCTGTTGAGTTCTGGGACGAAAGGTGCTGTGATAGCACAAATGCGGGGAATGGTTACATCCCACTTGGCAATATCTCCTATTTTAGGCAGGCAAGTTGATAATGCCAATTCTCTAATTCTCTTTTGCTTTGTGAGGGAATCACAATCGAATTTTCTCCAAATTACAGCCCACTTCCCTTAAAATATAATTGCGAGCTTCTTTGGCCAGTCTCACATCTGGTTAAACCCCTCTCTGGTTAAATCCATTTTATTCTAGCCGACAAATGAAGATCTTGCTCTTTAGAAGATAATAGTCCAGGAGACCAAAACAATTCATGCCTATTATCGTGTTTAAGAGGAATCGGCTTTCTTTGTAGGCTGAGCTTTATCTGAATAGATGCTTCTAGCCACATTCACGAAGCATCATAGGCTCATTAGATTTTGCCTGGGTTCCATTTAGGAGGAAATTCAGAAAGCTGCTTATGAGAATCTGAGAGGTGACTCGGGGGCACTCCCCACTCCCTCCTCCAGTGGACTCCAGAGGGTTTCTGTGGGCCTAAGTCGGATTGATTCAGAGGAGGTGAGTGTGGAGCAAGAACAGCTAGGACAGACTTCATTCCAGTTCGAAACATTCCCCATCTGATCTAGAAGCGGCTTCTGGACTGGAAAAGGAGCTGAATTTGATAGTCGCCTTGCTGCTTGTGGGAGGGGTCAAGAAGACTATAACAATGGACTCAAACAGAAGAACCATGTTGAGAATGGAGCAGGACCAGGCAGTGTCCTCTCTCTCTCCTTGTACTCCTTATATAGGAAGTTCCTCTTCTCTCCACGTGGGCTTCCCAGAACTTTTTCTCGTGGAGCCTGTCACCCTTACATTCCTGTGATTCTGGCCCGTGGGCCAGATTTGCCGGCAATATTCATGGTGCTAGGTGGAGCCTTGGTGGCATAATGGCTACACGTTGGACTGCTAAGTGCAAGGTCAGCAGTTCGAAACCACCAGTGGCTCAGCTGGAGGCTGACAAAGCTTTGTTTTCCTGTAGAAACTCACGGGATCAGTTCTAACCTGTTCTGCAAGGTTGCAATCGACTTGATGGCAGAGAGTTCGGTTTTGAGGTGAGTTAGGTCTTTGTCTCTTTTTAGATTTAGGTAAAAACCCAAAGGATATAGCAGAAGGAAATCCATCTCATCCTCTTGGCAAACTTACGTTCTCCCTTCAGCTCTTACTGAGTTTTGTGCTGGGGTGTTAGGGCTTGCCTTTTCTGAGTTAACTGGGTTTTTATCTCCATGCATTTAGTGGTTCTTGTGTGGGAGGGTCACCTGCCAGTTCCAAGGAAGACAGAATGGTGAGGAACACCCTGAGTTCCAGCTCCAGGAAGCCCTGTCAGAATGACCCTTTGCCAAAATCAGTGTAGGGTCAGATAACCAAGAATTTTTCTTTCCATTTGTGAGTTTTCACTATTTGGCAACAGGCAGAGAAAAAGTTGTGTGTTCACCAAATCTATTTTATTCATGAAATCCATTTTCCTATGTTCTTTCTTCTGGACACAGAGGAAACTACTATACTTTCTAATACCCTTAAAGTTTGAGGGGGGAATGTCATTAAACACTTGGGATTTCCTGTGCGATAGGAAAGTCTGTTATTTATGAGCCACGCCTAGTAGTTTGTGCTAACACGATGACTCGCGGGGAGTTCCTAGATCGTTTATGTTAGTGAGATGGGGCTGGGCATACCATATGATTAGAGAGTTGGAATTTTGGATCATGTGATATTTGCCAAATCACCAGGGAAGGGATAAACTGGAGGTTGAGTGCCATAGTGTGGTCAATGGTTCCAACAATCAAGGTCTATGTATCGGAACCAAATATAAAACTCTGGTGACTGAGGTTCGGCTGAGCTTCCTTGTTGAATCAGTTCTGACTCATAATCAGCCTGTGTAATACAGAATGAAACACTGCTTGGTTTTGTGCCATCCCCATGACGAGAGTAGAGCTCATTGCCACAGCCACGAGGTTCATCAAGCTTGTTGACTGTCTGCAGCTTTTTGCTTGGTCTTCTACTTTATCAAGCATGATGTCCTTCTCTGGTTGGCAATATTCAGTGTACTGCCAAACTTCGATGTGCCAGGAAGGTGACACACTCTGAATATTTGGGTTGAGGACAATAGACCTTCTCAGATAGTGTCTAAACACATTATCACTTATGTGTACTTAAGGTATGCATAACTACACAATCTTTGCCTGCTTCTTATTTGTATCCCTTTTCTAGACTATCATCCTTTCTATGGCACTTTGGTAAATTCTGTGAGCTGTCCTAGCGGATTATTGAACCTGAGGGGATAGTGGATTATCTGACTTGGGAGTCAGTTGATAAGAAATGAGGAGGGCCAGGGCTTCCCCCTTCCCCTAAAGCTTCTATGTCAGAAAAAAGTGCAGTCTTACGGAGGTCTGTGTCCTCAGACTGGAGCATTCACCCCAACTCATTGTAGTTGGTATTAGAAGTCATTATTGTCCCATTACTCTTGAAAAACAAACTTTCTTCAGCTCTTCCACTCTCTTCCACTACAATGGGAACTTGGGGAAGCATTTTTTTAAGTAGTTGCAATCACAGAAAATGGAACTAGAAGGCCTTTGTATTTTTATCAATCTAGAACTACTTTTCAGCAGTCAACTTTCATTAATCGAGCTTCTTCTATTTTTGGGGATTTAGCTGGAGCAAGCAGTGTGAGGTGATTGGGAAGACAGGAAGGTTCAGCAGGGGTTGGAAACTGCCAGAAGCCCAATGTAGAAGTATCAGCCTCACCAGTGTGAGGGAGGCATCTCCTCTGAAAAGATCCTAGAATTGTCTGTTCTCTTTCCAGGACTGGAGGCAGATTGACAGCCCTCTCCCACCTTCATTCCCGGCGTTGCAGTCAGATATGATTCTAAAATGCAGATGTAGTGACTTTACTAATCAACCTACAATCTTTCAGTGATTCCCAATTGCTCTCAGGATCAACCGCAGACTCTTGAATATAGCTGGCCCACTATGATGTCCACAATACCTACCACAATGTGAGATACAGCCACACCTGAGCAAGAGCCGAATGATTAAGCTGACTGTAGTCTTCAGCACGTGGCCTTCCCGGTCGGTGTGGAGGTTAGCTGATGGCTGTTGTGTGAATTCCCTGAGTTCCACGTGCTCTGGACCTTGATTCATTACCTAGTCAACTAGTCATTTTTTAGGCAGACCCTTTGATGGAAGCCTGGAGATTGTGACTCCTCTTGGAACTGGACAGTCAGCTGGAGATCCATCTCATCAAGTCATCAGAGATGAGTCTCAAAATATAGGCAGAAGTTGTAAATATTAATTGTGTCTCAGTTTTCTAGCACTGTCACAACAAAAATGCCACGTGGGAGGAGCTAGTGAAATTGCATTGCCTCATGATTTTAGATGCTAGGTGTCCAAGTTCAATGCTGCCTTTCTCTGTAGACTCTAAAGAAAATGTTTTGTCTCTTTCATCTTCTATGTTGTTAGTGGCCTTAGAGTTGGTTCTGACTCAAAACAACCCTGTAAACAACAGAACAAAATTCTGCCCAGGCCTGTGCCAGCTTCACAATTGTTCTTATGACCGAACTTAATGATGGAGGGACTGTGTCAATCCGAGCATGACACCCTTTTCTAGGGAATGGTCTCTCCTGAGAATGTGTCCAAAGCACATGAGACAAAGCCATGATATCCTTGTCTCTGAAGAGCATCTGGCTGTACATCTTCCAGGGCAGCTTTGTCTGTCATTTTGGCCGTCCATGGTACTGTACTTCTCCAACATGATAATTCAAATACATTGGTTCTCCTTCAATCTTCCATATTCAATGTCTAACTTTCACATACATATGAGGTGACTGAAAAGACTGTGGTTTGTGTTAGGCACATCTTACACCTCAAAACAGCATCCTTGTTTCCAACACTTTAAAGAGGTGCTGTGCAGAATATTTCTTCAACTTGTCTTTTGATTTCTTGACTGATGCCTCCCTGAGCTTTGATTGTGGATCCAAGCAAGATAAAATTCTCAACCACTTCACCTGAGATTTCCTAGTCCTTTAAAGATGTACAATCTGCATGATATGTTAATTATAGCCTGATAAAATGATTTAATAAAAAGAGTTACGTTGATGCCTGATACCAGATCCCTTGGACAGCTTGTGATCACATGGGCTGGTGTGCTTCTTTCATGTGGGTTTTGTTGCTTCTGAGCTGGATGGGCCGCTTGTTTACTCAAGACTTTAAGACCCCCAGATGCTATATCTTTTGATAGCCGGCTACCATCAATTTTTTTTCAATCACACTTGCTTATGCACACATATGTCATCAGTGAGCCTATCAGGAAAGTGAGCATGCAATGTTATGATTTTTAGTTCTTGAAGCCCGATAACTAATCCCTTTGACACCTGGTGGTTCCACAAGCTGGTGTGCTTCTTCCATGGGGACTTTGTCACTTCTGAGCTGCTTGTTTACTTCCAAGCCTTTAAGACCCCAGATGCTACATCTTTTTTTTTTTTGTGGCATCACTGCTCTGGTGGGAGTAGGAGGCCCAGTCTTGCTCCTGGAGAGCTGCTGTTGGATTTGAACTGTCAACCCTGTGGGCTGCAGTCCCGCACACAACCACTAGGCCACCTGGGCTCAGCCAAATGCTACATCTTTTGATAACTGGGCACTGTCAGTTCTCTTCACCACCTTTGAGGGGGAGTTCAGATTGGGGACCCAAAGCCCATCAATAGGTGAAGCGAGTTCCTTTTACAGAGGGGTTGCAGGGAGAAGATGAGCCAGTCAAGGTACAGTGTAGTAACAATGAAATATGCAACTTTCCTCTATTTCTCAAATGCTTCCTTCCACCCACTATCATGATCCCAATTCTACCAGACAAATCCAGCTAGACCAGGAGATGTACACTGGAATTGAAAACATGGGAAATTCAGGATTCATGATCCCTCAGGACCAGTGGTAGGAGTGGTGATGCTGGGAGGGTGGAGGGGTGGTGGAATAGAAAGGGGGAACCAATTACAGGGATTTACATATGGCCTCCTCTGTGGGGCATGGACAACAGGGAAGTGATTGAAGGGACACATTGGACAGTGTACGATATGAAAAGGTAACAACAATTTGTAAATTATTAAAGGTTCATGGGGGAGGTGTGGGGGAAGGGCAGGGAAATATGGGGAGCTGTACTGGGGGCCTGAGTGGAGGGAGGATGTTTTGAGAGTGATGATGGCAACAAGTGTGCAAATGTGGCCTGCATACAATTGATGTATGTATGGATCATGATGACAGCTGTGTGAGCCCCCAATAAAATGATTTATTTAAAAAAAAAAGAGTTACATTCTTGGAAACCCTCAAGAGCAGTTCTACTTTGTCCTAGAGGGTGCTCTGAGTTAGCATGGACTCTATGGCCATGTGTGTGAATCTGTGTATGTGTGATCATCTACAGGGCAAATCTGTGCGCGTGCGCGTGTGTGTGTGTGTGTGTGAGAGAGAGAGAAAGAGAGAGAGAGAGAGAGAGAGAGAGAGAGAGAGAGAGAGAGAGAGAGGAGATCATCTGCAGACCTAGATGTTTCTTGGCAGCATTCCTAAATGGAGAGATAGATCCTCACATGGTCTTTTTGCCCTGTGTATATGCTTGTCGTGTTTCCCCCTTTGTTAAGACATCATGCAAGTCTAGTAGGTTGAGGACCTGCCCTACTCTGGTGTGACCCAATTAGCCTAACAAAAAGAAATCCCTATTTCCAAACAGTGTCACTTAAAGTCAAGTTAGGACTTCAGCATATCTTTTTTGGTAGGCACCATTCCATCTATAGCCACGGGGATTTATGTCTACACATATTGAGATTTCCTTTGTCCATCAAATGTTATGAACCCAGGCCCCGTCCTGCACCTGGAAGTAATAACAATAGCAGGCCTAAGAATTCAAGGGAAATAAACATCTCAAATGTTGACAGATGTCACTGTGTTCTTGCGTGTGCCTTTCTCCTCCAGAGTTACTTTTGAAAAATAGCATTAAAAATTTTTTTTCCTTTGGATTTAGGATTTTAAAAATCAGTTTGGATTTCTTGTATATTAAACACTGTCTTTGAGATTTACATTGTGGGACAAAGCTTTTCTCTTAGAAATATGTTTGTGTGATCAGCTTTGTCCTTTCAGCTGGTCAAATCCCTTTTGAGTCTGTTTCCCCATCTAGGAGTGGGGATTAAGTCTGATTTGGCAGAGTGGAATGACATGTGAAAATCCTCTGCATGCGGGAAGAGAAAAGACCTCTTCCTGCAAGCTGGAAGCTGGCAGCCAACTCTAAAGGCCCTTGTAAGCGCCGGTTATCCAAAGCATCCTGCTCCCTTCAGCTAAGCTGTCAGCTTGTCCTGAGGCTCTTTCATAGAAAGCTGACTTTCTTAAGAAGTTGTTCTGCTCACATCTGGGGCCTGTGCTCTGGTTCTTAGAGGTTGCCTCCTACCTCTCAACTCTTCCCAGGAAGTGGGACACTTGGCTTTTTCTTCTAATTCCGGCCTGCGGAGTCTGCCAGCTCAGCAGCTCTGGGCTGTCTAGGGGAGCCCTTCCCTCTGCTTACTCTCCTCCCTATCTACTCGACTGTTGTATGTAAAAGTCCCCAAACTTCCTTTACAAGTGTAATTTGCAGTGATTTTTTTAGCCCTCTCATTTACTCAGGATCAAAGGAATCCTTGAGCTGTAAGAAATATTCCCTCCATCCTGGAAGAAAGAGGGCAGGAGGACAAGGTCACAGAGAGGTCAAGTGCCAGATCCCGGCAGCTCAGCAGGTAAGCGGTAGTCAACTTAGGCTTAGCCCACAGGGCTATTCCAATTCTATTCTAATACCCATGACCTGCTGACTTGTTTCTCGCCAAAGTCACTTGAGTGTTGTCATTTTGGTACAAGTCCTACTTCCTATGGATTGTTCATTTGTGAGGTTGAGACCTTGGCCCCCTATGTTAATCCAGTGGACTGGTGGACTCCTGTATTCATCGCAGACTTCTGCCATGCATGCTCACATCAGATACCACATCATTACTTCTGCTGTTCTTCCCCCCCTCCCTCCTCTGCCAATTAATTGAAGAATTTCACAGGCCAAGTTCCAGGATAATGGCCACCTTTTCCCACACAGCCTATGTCATGTCCGGTAGCCTGCATGCATCACATTCTTCTCAAGGTTAGAAGATTGTTGTTATCTCCTAATTATCAAGGGGATGGCACAATCTCTCTTGTTTTTCCGAGGACACAGACTAGGTTTAACTCTTCTTTGGACTTCTCTATTGATAACTAGGACTGTCCTAGACACATGGCAGGTGCTCACAGAATAGATGTGCCTTCTGAGTCCAAGTACTCATTTTCACGTTGGAAGCAGCTTGGAGATAAATGGGCCAGTTGGAAAATGTGCTGCAAACTCCAAGAGCCATATGGCTCCTGGGCTGTGTTCACAAGTCATCTTGACATCCCACGTGCTCCGTTTGCATCCCTGGGCCCCAATGATGATGGTATTAAATTGGAGCGAAGCTCTGATTTTAATTCATTGGAGTGTGCTTAAGCAGAGTTCAAGATGAACTTGGTCCACCTTTATATAAGATTCAGATTCTCATGCCACACTACACACCAACCAAGTAAGAATCTTGGGTTGGGGTTCAAGGCGACCTCTTTCTGTCATCTTTATTTTATGTCTTTGTTCTCTAGGTAATATGAATGTGCACGAAAGTTAAATAATTACTCTCCGAGGGCATTTTTATTCCTGACGACAAAGGTAAAGTCATGCCATGATTTCAAAGCTTCTTCTCTAATAATACCAGGTGGAAGATTTAAGGAGATTACCTACACAGCTGGCCCAGATGGTTTGTGTTGAAACGGGTCATGTGGCCTCCTTGCTAACCAGGCTCATTTAGATGGTCTCATGATTCTTTGCTTCCTAGCACCTTTTTGATACATCACACTAAATATGCATTTGAATCATTCAATCAATAATATCCTTTCCACAGTAAGTGTTCAGAGTCACACTGGAAAGCCTTGGAGGTGCTAAATTGGAACTCCGGTCTGCCTAAGAAGCTCTGCAGCATTTTCAAAGCGTTTTCCTCTTGGTTTTCACTTACTAGCTTAGATGAGCTTTCTCTTGCTTTTTCTTTATCAGGATGGAAAGTTCGCTGAGATCACTTCTCCTACAGCTCTTGGTGACCGCTAATGAGGATCAGTGTGCAGGGGTAGTTCATTTGCATCCTTAGGTCTACTGGCTCCAAAGGTCAGGGCAGACTAGCGGCTAGCATCAGGTCATAGTATGAATGGCAGCTGGCCTGGAAAGATAAATATGACAAGATGGAGAACAAAGCAAGGTTATTATTATAAGATGTGTCACCCAGATAATAATGGACCTTAACCAATGAAAAATCACTCAAATCATGTCCCAGACCCAAAGGAAAATAACCCCTGCGCTTCCAGAATTTATTGCAGCACTGTGATTGTTTAGCTATTAAAATGTCACTTGCAGAATGAAATATTTAGGAATACTGACTGCTAAATGGAATCGTTTTGCAATTCTTCTGAAAATATTCTAAGCATTATTGACTGACCTGTGTAGGTTTCTGGAGCAAGAATGATGACTTAGGCTTCTTTGAAACTTGCAGCCACCATTTCTCCTTTTGTCTCTCTTTCACACCCCCACCACCTCAAGCTCATGGATAATTTTCTTTTTAGGAATAATTTGATTAAATGCCTTAATGAGGACTTGAATGTCCAGTATTATAAAGGATGCAGCTTGTTTTTGCTGGCAGTACATCTGTCCAGGGACTCCACGTAGAAAGATGCCCTTTTTCCAAGCAGAAGGTCTCCGTGAACACTTGGAACCCACTTTCCCTTTTGTCGCTTCACTATTTCTTGAGATAGAATGTGGTTGATGTTCAGTTCAAAATACCACATGATCAGTAGTGTCCACCCTGCAATTTCATTCATCTGTCATTAAAATGCTCATGGTGGCCCAGAAAGGGAAGTCAGAGGACATGTGGAAATGCACTGTGATTACCCCCAAGGAATCCTTTTGTGCAACAAATGCCAGAATGATGCAGGAAGGCATCCAAGACTGTCACCTGGCCATCTGGGGACATAGGACTTCTCTACTCTCTTCTCCCTGAGGCTGAAACCTGGATTTGTACTCATCAGAAAAGAGTGGAGTTGCTGTTCCCTGCAAGTGTTTAGTCACTAAGTAACCAGAGTGCTTTCTTCTATCATTTTTTCTAGCGCATTACACATTATTACTTATATAAATAAATGCACATTATATGCATATATGTGTGTGTGTTTCCCTATGAGAGAGCAATTCCAGACAGCAGTGGGGAGGAATAGGAGTTATTAGTTGAAACTGTGGGAAGAATTTTGGTCTCTATTTTGGCCATGTGGCTCTCTAGGGGAGTCATGGATTATTACTCACTCACAAAGTTAGCGGTTCAAACCCACTAACCACTCTGCAGGAGAAAGATGAGGCTCTTTGCTTTTATAGATGTTGACAACCTGCATAATCCAAAAGGACAGTTCTACCAGACCCTTTGCCTCTGTTGCCATACTGACTCTCTTCCTCTGTGGCTATGTGACCCTCTGCCTCTGGAAGAGCACATATTATTGCCTTTAGGGCTCACTGGAATAATCCCATACAATCTTCCCATCTCAAAATCCTTATTTTAATAACATCTATAAAGTTTGGGTTTACTGTTAGTCAGCATTTATTTGATGGCCATGCGTCTGGTTCCCTAGAAGCAGACTTTGAGACAACAGGCAGAGCAAGTCAGGAATCAAACTTGCAAGTGATCACAGTACAGGGTGGTAGAGGTTCCAGTGAGACAGGGGAGCAAATAAAGGTTCGTTATTAAGTAAGCCAGCACTAGAGTTCACTGGAGCTCAATCCTTCCGAGGGAACTCTGGCTGGCAGTGCAAAAACAATCCTCAGGGTTATTTTACCTGGGGTAGGCTGAACCATGCATCCCTTCCTCCCGTCCTCCAGTATATCTATACCCTAATCCCTGGGATTTGTGAATGCTACCTTATATGACCAAACCCAAGACTTTCCACCCACTGGCCTGTGATCTTCCTGCACTCAGCATCATTGCATGGCTGTGTGAGTCGAAAAAAAAATTCATGATCTAGTATTGATATAGGGGTAATATTGGACTTATGGACTTGATCTGGGCTGAGATATTTCATTCATATGCAATTACTCTTTGATATAAAGTTCTTTCTTACACACATATGAGTCTCCCTGGATTTGTTTATCTAATCTACCTGAACTAACACAAGCAGTATTTACAAGTTGGGTGAATGCCACCTCCAAATGTGAACAGGCCTATCAAGCCCTGAGTCACTTTTTAGTGGATGCTCTTCTTGTAATGTGTGTGTGCCACCAAGCTCATCCCGACTCTTCACACCTCTATAGGACTAGGTAGGACTGCCCCCAAGAGGATTGTCTGTGCTCTAATACTTATGAGAGCAGATCACGGGGTCTTTTCTCTCTCAGGACCACTGTGGGTTTGAATGGTCGAGCTTTCAGTTAGCAGCCCAGCTGGAAATCATTGTATCACCAGGACTTCTTCTTTGGGTAGGAAGTGCAAAGTGCAGGAACTAGCTCTTCCTTTGAAGGGGAGACTTGGCATGTACTAAAAACCTTTGAGAGTTTGGAAGGCTTATCTCCCACCTCCTGAGCCACAGTGCTTGTCTCCTGAACACTTGCCACTTCCTGTTCCCCAGCTTCGATGAAATGATAACTACGATGAAATACCGTGATTCCGCTCTGTAGACTATCCAGATGATCACGAGCCCGCTGAACTCCTTTGTAAGACAGAGCAGGAAGGTTACATTGCCCTGAGGCCAAAGCAGTGGATGTATATTTCTGTCTGTTCCAAGTGACAACACACTGCCTTTGATCCCTCTTTCTAGTTGAGGTTGAAAAGAACACATTTCCCAGGGCAATAGCCTCCTCATACCAACTGTCAAAGGCTGTGTCAATCTGTTCTAGTCAAAAATCTTACCACTGGAAAAGTCACTGTGGTTGGAGCTAATACTTGGTTATATTTATGGTGGTCCACTATCAAGGGCATGACTCATCTGAATTGCCCCTGTTAATATCTGTGTGCATATAAAGATAAATATCTATATATATTTCTATTTTGCTTCCACTCCACTGTCATCAAGTCATTTCTGGCTCACCACACCCTATATAGTTTCTGAGGCTGTCATTCTTTATGGGAGCAGATAGTCCCATCTTTCTCCCTTGGAGCAGGTGGTGGGTTTGAACCATCAACTCCGTGGTTAGGTGTCTAACGCTTACCACCAACGGTGCCATCAGAACTTCTTATTTCTCCTTCACTAGTTGGCTCTAAATTCAACCTACCACAAGGACCTGCTAGAGAGGTAAGGATATTAGTGTTTTCTATTTGTTTCACCTTCTCGTTAGGACCCTCTCTGTCACATTTCCTACCCTGCTATTGGTAGTTCCTACTGTCACGTCAATGGAATCCAGTTAACGATTCCCTAATATATTGAGAACAAGCCTCAGATACATGAGCCCTCACTGATGAATGTCTCCTCAGAGTATTGCGTCACTAACTTAGAGACGTCAGCCCAAACGGAACAGTTCCCCTTTACAGGGGCCTGAGTGACCTATCTTCTAGATATCAATAAATCCCCATTCTTAGCTTTCTCCCTCAGTGGTTGCACCTACTGAGAGCCTAATTTTCTTTTGCCTACTCAATTTTTAAATACCCACTATATCAATCTTCATAGAGGATTCTCTCTGTTTAAATGATATGTGTACTATCTAGCTCTTGGCAGGATCCTGACGAATATAGACAGAGAGAGGTGAAAACCTTAAAACTGTCTCTCCACCAACAACAAAAGCAGAAACCACACAGCATTATTAGTAGAATAGTACTGTTCTCAAAGACTTACAGGATGGTAGGGCCCATGATGAGCCCTGTGGTTTGCAGAGTCCCAGTTCAAATATCACAAAGAAGAATATAGATGTGCAGGTTTAAAGCTGGGACTATAGATTATCTAGACAAACAGAACTTTAGACTCTGACTTTTTAAGGTGCACTTCATTCGCCCCACCAGAAAAATTCCATTTGGAAACCCAAGTTATCAAACCAGACTAGTCCCTTGGACTTAAGACTGAAGCGCCCTAGTGTGAGAGGAAGCAGATGACTACCATCTTAAGGTTATGGATTTGGAAGTTGTGCTAGTCTGGGTGGACTACAAATTCATAGACATGCATATGGATATAAGCAAAAGGTTTATATACATGAGGAATGGAACATTGAGAAAGCATCCCAACCCAGTCCAGTCCAAGCTTATAAATCCAGCATTAGCCCTTATGTCCGATACCAGTCTCCTCCTGACTCACGAAGCATGTGCAGTTGAAGCATCCCGGCATTGGCAGGGGTCTCCCCATGGCTCCTCACTTTCAGGGCTCAAGGTCCATCAACAGCATCCAGTGGTGGTAGAAGCAACTCAGCACTGGCAGGGGGCTCCACATGACTTCTCCAGCCTCAGAAATCTGGTTCTATCAGGGGAAGACCGTGTGGCTTCTCCTCCAGCTACTCCAGTTCCTCGGATGCTGCCATCTTGTCTTGTCAATGATTCCTTTCTCAGAGACTGAGAGACATGTCTTCCTTCTTCAATTGGGAAATACCGTGAGACTTCCCAGAAATCTCAGGAGAAAACCATGCCCACATGGAGGCCTCATTGGCTACTCATTGGCTATCTTCAGATTAATAAGTTAGACTCCACCCCTACATCCCAATCATGAAATTGACATCACAAATACATGACTGTCATAAAAGTCATTGGACTTTGGTTCATATCTCTTGCTCTGAGGGTACCGGATCATTGACAACCTGAGATTACCCTATAGTTCCTATTTTCATACTCTCTTTGCTTTATTAGGATACATCTTTGTTCAGCAGGCATAGTTCTGCCCTAGTAAATGAGTGTCACTGAAGGTTTTGCCCTAACTCCACCCTCATTGTTTGCATAAATAGAATCCAGTAATTTAAGATTTTTATTTGCACAAATCAGCAATCCATGTATTTTAGTATAAAAAGCTGTCCTTCATGTGCATAGTTTCCTGTTCTGAACTGTATTTTAAATTTTATATGACTGACTCAATTAGTGACATGATCAACAGAATTATTATATGCCCCAGAGGGGATAATTTATAGTATTTCCCAATATAATGATCTCTCTTAAATGGACAAGGGCATATGTAAACTATAGATATATAGATGAAATTTGAGCTTGCAGTTAATTAAAGGCATTAATCCAAGAACAATTAGCTTTTATGATGTAACCTTACTAGATATTTGTCCTCATGAAACGATCTTCAGTGAATGATATGGGTGCTTTAGCAAAGAGTGGTGAAGATATTAAATCGTGCCCAACTATGAGACATGAATGTCAGATCTTAAAATCAATTCTTCAAACAAGTAGCTATCTAAGTGAGGTGTCAGCTAAGTCCACACAGAAGAAGCCCACCAACCTGTGTGATCCAAGGATTATAAGTAGTAAATTTCAAGACTGGACGAAGGAACTATATTAGAGCTTAAATTCTGAGCACTCAGTATGCAGAATTGTAGGGATGACAGTGAAAACCCCAAATCTCTTTGCAGGATGTCCATGTGGATTAAGTCTTTAGAGAATCTCTTCTGACCCTTGACTAGAATGGGAATAGCCTTTGTATTTGATAGAGTGCATAGGAAAGTATATTGTTGCTCATGTATTAGGTTAAAATTTAACACTTATGTTAGTCTGAGTAGACTAGAGAAACAAATCCATAGACACACATATGTATATAAGGGAGAAGTTTCTATACAAGAGCAACTGTACATTAAGAAAACATCCTACCCCAATCCAGTCCAAGTTCATAAATTCGATATTAGCCCATATGTCTGATACCAGTCTATAAAGTCTTCTTCAGACCTACAAAGCACATACAATGATACCAGGACAACCACAGGTCAGTGGGTGCAAAGGTACCCACTGTGTATCCAGAGGCAGTAGAAGCATCTCAGTGCTGGCAGGGGTCTCCTCATGTCTCCTCCTGTTTCCAGGGCTCAGGGTCTCTCAGCATGCTGCCTTGTGCCTTGTCAGCTGCAATGTCTCCAAAGCCTTGTGTCTTGTTCGTAGAGCGTCTCCAAGTGACTGAGTACTGAGTCTCTCACCTCCAAGCAGGAAATATAGCCAGATTTCCCAGAATTCTCAGGAGAAAGTCATGCCCACACAGAGGTCTTCTTGACTATCTCCAGATTGACAGGCTGGACTCCACCCCTACACTCTTAATCCTCAAATTGACACAATTTGTTCTTCCTTTAGAATTTGTTCTAGTTCTTAATATTTTCTTCTTTCTTTTCAATTGAGGGTTTTCTGTGGTTGATTTCATAATTGTTGCTTTTTAAATTTTCGTTTTATTTTCATTTTGGTATGTTTTTCTTTATATGAAGTCCAGGAGAGGTAAATCTATGAAGACAGTAACTTGATTAATAGTTTCTCAGGGTAATGGCAGGAGATGCTGGGGGAAATGAGGAGGCAATAGTCATAATGAGTACAAGAATAAATAAAATGTTATAAAACTGATTTTGGTGATGATGCACAACTCTTGTTGATATGTTTAAATTATTGAATTTTATGATATGTGAATTATATGTCAATAAAACCGTTAGAATCCAGATAACCAGAGCATGTACACTGCTACAGGGAATCCAGAACAGAGAAACTCCTCTGGACCAACAATGAGAGTAGCAATTGCAGGAGGGTAAGGAGGAAATTGAGGGGGGGGGGCAGAAAAAAGGGGAACCGATTACAACGATCTTCACATAACCCCCTTCGCAGGCAACAGAAAAGTGAGTGAGGGGAGACAGAAGTAGGTGTAAGACGTGAAAAAAAAATCAAGGGTTCACAAGGGAGGGAGGGTTGGGGATAGGGCAAATGAGCTGATACCAAGGGCTCAAGCAGAAAGAAAATGTTTTGAAAATGAAGATGGCAGCAAATGTACAAATGTGCTTGACACAGTGGATTTATACATGGATTATAAGAGCTGTAAGAGTCCCCGATAAAATGATTTTTAAAATATAATAAAACTACAAGAAAAGAATGGAAGACAATAGTTTAGCTTTTGTGATTCTCCTTTCAGATAAATGACCGCATGTGGTTTTGGGGAAGAACTGAGAAAACAGCTACAGTACACATTTGCCTTGTAGCATTGTGGAGCTCTGTAAGGAGGTCCAGCTTCCCCGGTGAATTCTCAAGTGATTCTAGCTCCAACAACTGCTTAAGATCTGAAAACCAAGTGAAAGATGACAACTTTCCATCGGGGTAGCTGACATCAGCTTTCTGCTCATGCACTTAAAAAGCTCTTTTATTATGGTAAAGTATTTATAGAAAAAATTTCCAGATTAATCATTCATAGGTTTACAGTGCAACGATATTAATTACTTCATCATGTTCTCCCCAGAATTTTTTTTTATCATCTTAAACAGAAACAAAGAAGGAATAGGTTACCCACATCAGAGGAATTAGCTGCTGAAAAGCCTATGCATAGCATAAAAACATTATCAGATTCTGATGGTCTAATAATGGAAGTAGAACATTGTCAGCGACAGTGGTGATGGATGGGACCCTTGGGTTGGGAGGTCTTGAAGTGTGATAGAGGAGGAACTGCTTTCTCAAAGTGGAGTAGACCGTGGTGATGTGAATGGAGTAAAAATTAAGAGAGTAGAGGCCTCAGGATCTTCCTTTGCTAATGGAGTACAATGCAAGGTGAGAAGAAAGAGTTGTGAAATTTACTAAATCATCAGAACTTGGAATATACAAAGAATGAATCTAGGAAAGTTGGAATGAAAGATCAATATCCTAGGTGTTAGTGAGCTGAAATGGGTAGGTCTTGGTAATCCTGAATCCAAAAGTTATACTGCTTACTATCCGGGAATGACATAATCAAGAGGAAGGACATTGCAGTCATTGTCAAAAAGGACATTTCAACATCCATCTACCTTAAACAATGCTGTCTGTAACAGAGTATATCTATCCACATTCAAGGAAATCCAATAAATTCCACTATTACTCAAATTTTTGCACCAACTACAAATGCCAGTGATGAAGACATTGAAGAATTCTACCAACATTTTCAGTCTGAAATTGATCAAGCATGAAATCAAGATGCATTGATAATTATTGGTGATTGGAATGTAAAAGATGGAAACAAAAGAGGATGCAACAGTAGTTGGAAAATATGGACTTGGTGATAAAAATGAAGCTGGAGATGACGTGATAGAAATTTGCAGGACCAATGACTCACTTATGGGGTCTTAAAGGCTTGAAAGTACACAAGCCGCCATTTAGCTCTGAAGCAGCAAAGTCCACATGGAAGAAGCACACCAGCCTGTGCGACGAAGAGGTTTCAAAGGGATCGGGTATCAGGCATCAAATAACTATAAATTATGTCATTATAAATGAGGGGAAGTACAGAGTGGGGACCCACAGTCCTTCAATAGGTAAAGCAGACAGCCCCTTACAGAGGGGTTGTAGGGAGGAGACGAGCCAGTCAAGGTACAGTATAGCAAGAATGAAATATGCAACTTTCCTCTAGTTCTTAAATGCTTCCTCCAACCCACAATCATGATCCCAATTCTATCTTACAAATCCAGTTAGACCAGGGCATGTACACTGGAGCTGGTAACAGGGGTAATTCAGGATAGGCGATCCCTTCAGGACCAGGTGTGAGTGTGGTGATGCCAGAAGTGTGGAGGGACGGTGGAGTAGAAAGGGGGAACCTATAGAAGGGATCTACATATAACCTCCTATCTGGGGGTAGGGACAGCTGGGAAGTGGGTGAAGGGACACATTGGACAGTGTACCATGACAAAACAATGACAATTTGTAAATTTTTAGGGGTTCATGGGGGAGGGGAAATATGGGGAGTTGGTATCGGAGGCCTAGGTGTTTCGAGAATGCTGATGGCAACAAAGGGGTAAATGTGGTCTGCATACAGTTGTTGTATGTATTGATCATGACAGGAGTTGTATGAGCCCTCAATAAAATGATTTATATAAAAAACATGCTCTTAAACAGAGAGTAACTTAGCTTAACAGAAAATTTCAAAGGGCAGCTCTCGATGGCAAAGTAAAATATTAAATGAAACGAGCACAGCAAATCAGAGAACCAAAAAGGAAGAACATGTTCAGCTTATAATTTTGTCAAAAATTAGTCATTTTATTGGGGACTTTTACAAAGCCTTTTTAAAAATCATTTTATTAGAGGCTTGTACATCACTTATCACAGTACATACATAAATATACTGTGCCAAGCATCTTGGCATGTCTGCTGTGGCCATCATTCTCTAAATCTCTGCTGTTCCACTTGAGCCTTTGATATCAGCTTCTCATCTCTTCCCCCACTACCCTCTATATTTTATTATTTTATTTTATTATTATTATTTTTGGGGGGGCATCACTGCTCTCCGGTGGTGGGAGTAGGAGGTCCAGCTCCACTGCTGGAATTGAACCTCCATCCCAGTGGACCGCAGTCCCGCGCACAACCACTACGCCACCGGGGCTCCGCACCACTCTCAATACTTTATAAATTATTATTTTGCCATTTCTTACATTGCCCGACATCTCCCCTTGCCCACTCCTCCGATGACCGTCCTCCAGATAGGAGGTTATGTGTAGATGCCTGTGACAGTCAGGTACTCATGTCAATTCAAGATTGGGAGGTTGGGGTGGAGTCTAACTTGTCAATCTGGAGATAGCCAATGAGTAGCCAATGAGACCTCTGTGTGGGCATGACTTTCTCCTGAGATTTCTGGGAAATCTCGTGCTACTTCCCAATTGGAGAAGAGAAACTTGACTCTCAGTATCTTGGAATTGGTCTACTGACAAGACAAGATGACAGCATGCTGATCAATCTTGATTTCTGGAGAATGGAGGAGTCAAAGAGGAGGCCTTATAGGCTTGACCTGATGGAGCCAGACCTCTGGGACCGGATAAGCCACACAGAGACCCCTGCCAGTGCTGAGATGCTCCCACCACCAATGGATACTACTGATGGACCCTGAACCCTGGAAGGAAGGAGCCATGGGGAGACCCCTGCTAGCTTCAAGACGTCTCTACTGCACGTGCTTCATGAGTCAGAAGAAGACTTTAGACTGGTATCGAACATATGGGCTAATATCAGACTTATGACTTTGGACTGGACTGGGTTGGGATGCTTTCTCAATGTTCCATTCCTCTTGTAAATAAACCTTTCCCTTATAACCGTGTGTGTGTCTATGAATTTGTTTCTTTAGTCTACCTGGACTAACACAATCCCAGTGATTGACTCCCCCTCTCTACCCCACCTTCCCTCCACCCATCTGGTGACTCCACTCTCATTACTGGTCTTGAGGTGTTCATCTGTCCCAGGATCCCTGAATTTCCAGTTCCCATCTGTACAGTGTACCTCTTCCGGTCCAACTGGATTTGTAAGGTAGAATTGGGATCATGATAGTTGGGGGGAGGAAGCCTTCAAGAACTAAAGGAAAGTTGTATGTTTCATTGCTGCTTCAGTGCACCCTGACTGACCCTTCTCCTCCCCACGACTCTTTTTTAAGGGGATGTCCAATTGTCCCCAAATGGACTTTGTGTTCCCACCCTGATCTCTCCTCATTTGTAGTGATGTGCTTCCTGTTTTTGATGCTTGATACCTGCTCCCTACGATCCCTATTGATCACACAGGCTGGTGTGCTTCTTCCATGTGGGCTTTGCTGTTTCCTCGCTTAACAGCCACTCATTTACCTTGAAGCCTTGAAGACCCCAGATGCTTTATCATTTGGTCACTGGGCACCATCAGCTTCCTCCAGTCTGTTTTTCTCTGCTCCCATTTGTCTTCAGCAATCATATCGGGGTGTGGGGTGTGGCTGTGGGCACATGTGATATGATTTTTGTTCTTTGATGCCAGACACCCGACTCCCTCAATACCTCATGGTATCACAGACTAATGTGCCTCTTCTATGGTGGACTTTGTTGCTCCTGAGATAGATGGCTGCTTGTTTATCCTCAAGCCTTAAGACACCAGACACTGTATCTTTTGATAGCCAGGCACCATCAGCTTTCTTTATCACTCTTGCTCATGCCCTCACATGTCCTCAGTGATCACCTCAGGAAGATGAGCTCACAGTGTTATAGTCTTTTCTATTTGGTGCCTGTGACCTGATCCTTTCAACACCTCATGGCCACTCTGGCTGGTGTGCTTCTTCCATGTGGGCTTAGCCACTTCTCAACTAAATGGCCATTTCTTTATCTTCATGCTTTTAAGACCCCAGACACTATATCCTTTGATAGATGGGAACCATCAACTTTCTTCACCACATTTGCTCACGCACCCATTTGACTTCAGTGATCATATTAGGCCAGTGAGCATCATGGGCTACCAGATTCATAGAACAAAGTGTTCTTGCATTGAGGGTGCAACTGGGTGGGGGCCCAAGATCCATCTGCTACTTTAGTACTGAGTCTATAAATATTTATATTTAGACTTATTCCCTCCTTATCATAAATAATTATATTTGCATATGTGCATGCCTGTGTTTAGACCTCTGAAAGTGTTCTTTGCCTTCTACAAAGCTTCTTACAAAGCTTTAAACAATCCATCATTCAATTATATTAAGCACACTTGTACATAAGTTGTCATCAACATTTCCAAAACATTTTCTTTCTACTTGAGCTCTTGGTATGAGCTCCTCTTTTTTTTTCTTAAAAAAAAAAAGAGCTCTTCTGTCCCCTCCCCCACTTTCTTAAATGAATCTTTTTATTGGGTACTCATACACCTCCCCTCATGATTCATACATACATCAATTGTATGCCGATCTCATTTGCACACTTGTTGCCATCATTACTCTCAAAACATCCTCCCCCCACTCAGGCCCCCAGCTCCACCTCCCCATATTTCCCTTCCCCCCATGAACCTTTAATAATTTACAAATTATTATTTCATATCGTACACTGTCCAATGAGTCCCTTCACTTACTTCCCTGCTGGCCATGGCCCAGAGAAGATGTTATATGTAGTTCCCTGAAATTGGTTCCCCCTTTCTACTCCACCATCCCTCCACCCTCCCAGTATCACCAATCTCATCACTCATTCTGAGGGAATATCTATCCTAAGTCCCCCATGTTTCTG
Source organism: Nesogale talazaci (assembly GCA_004026705.1). Classification (NCBI taxonomy): domain Eukaryota; kingdom Metazoa; phylum Chordata; class Mammalia; order Afrosoricida; family Tenrecidae; genus Nesogale; species Nesogale talazaci. The sequence continues at coordinate 30,274 of PVJH01015756.1, read as the reverse complement.
ACTCCAGTGTGCATCCCCTGTTCTAGCTGGACTTGTCTGGTAGAACTGGGAGCATAATAGTGGGTGGGAGGAAGCATTTGAGAACTAGAGGAAAGATGCATATTTCATGGTTACTACACTGTACTTTAATTGGCTCATCTTCTCCCTGCAACCCCTCTGTCAGAGGATGTCGCTTCACCTATTGATGGACTTTAGGTCACCAGTTTGTACTCCCCCTTATTTATAATGATATATTTTTAGTTCTTTGATGCCTAACACCAGATCCCTTCAACATCTTATGGTCACACAGGCTAGTGTGCTTCTTTCAGGTGGGCTTTGTTGCTTCTGAGCTGGATGGCCGCTTGTTTACTCACGCCTTTAATACCCCAGGTACCATATCCTTTCATAGTCGGGCACCATCAGCTTTCTTCACCACATTTGCTTATGCACACATTTGTTCTCAGTGATCATATCAGGAAAGCAAGCACCTGATGTTATGGTTTTTACTTCGTATACCCTGATACCTATACCTTCGACACCTTGTGGTCACACAGGCTGGTGTGTTTCTTCCATGTGGGCTTTGTTGCTTCTGGGTATCAGCTTCTCTTTTGTCCTCTACCTCCCCCACTCTCCAATCCTCATGAATATATTATTGTTGTTATTTCATGTCTTACAATATCCATTGTTTCCCTTCACCCACATTTTTGTTATTCATCCTTCCGGGGGGTGGACTATATATCCGATTTTTTCTCCCTTCCCACCCTGCCTTCACCATTCCTCTTCAGTCATGATATCGATACTCCCATGATATACTTCATGATATCAATACTGTTCCTGAGAGTTTTATCTGTCCCTAATTCTATGTGTCAATAGCTCTTATATGTACCAATGTGTGAACTCTGGTCTAGCTAGCCAGCTTTGTAAGGTAGAGTCATTGTAGTGTGGGGGAAGGGAGCACTCAGGAACTAGAGGAATGATTTGTGTTTCATTGGTGCTATACTGCACCCTGGTTGGATTGTCCCTTTCTTGTAACCTTTCTGTTGGGGGATGTACAACTGTCTACAGAAAAGCTTTGGGTCTCCATTCCAACCTCCCTCTTTCATGTAGATATAATTGTTTGTTTTGGATATTTTGATACCTGATCCTGTTGACACCTCATGATCACACAGGCTGGTGTGCTTCTTCCTTGTGGACTTATTTGCTTTCTTGCTAGATGACCACTTGTTTAACTTCAAACCTTTAGGACCCAAGATACTACATCTTTTGATAGCCTGGCACAATCTGCTTTCATCACCACATTTGCTTATGCACCCATGTTGTCTTCAGTGATCCTGTTAGAAAGGTGATTATCAAAGAATGCCAGGTTATTAGAAGAAGGTATTTTTTGTATTTAGGGAGGCCCTAAATAGAGGCCCAAAGTCTGTCTGCTATCTTATTACCTACCATATAAATATATGTACATTGGATTCTATCTCTTTCATTATAAATGGATATAGTTACATATGTACATGCCTATAGCTAAACCTTTATAAATAGCTTTTGCCTTCTATTTATTTCTTCTATTTCCTTTCACCTTTCTCCAATTCCACTATCATGCTTACCCTCCATTTTGCTCTCAGTAATTCCCCTGGATACATTGCACTTGATCAAATTTCTACAGGCATTATACCCCCTCCTCATCATGTATTTTAGATCTCTTATTGTTCCCTTATCCCTGAGTTTGTTGGCTCTCAGCTCTCTCCACCCCCCATGCCTCTCCTCCTCCCTCATTTCTTCCAGGACTGCCAGTACCATTGATGTTTTCTCCTTGAGATGATTTGTCCTGCTATTTTATATAGATAGATATAGGGCAGGAGAAAAAAAAAACCACCCTGACCTGATAGATAGTTCCAAGATCTATTTTCAGGATTCCTCGGGGACTTTGTTACTTTTCTCCCCTTGGTGCTCTGTTGCACTCCCTTCCTTTTTCACACAGTTTCTGCGGTGTCTCCAGTGAGCTCAGCATATCTTAAACTGAAAGAACTCAAGAAAAAGAAATTCAAGCTTTGAGTTACAATATTGAAAGAAGGCAACAGCAACAACAAAAAAGGGAAAGAACACACAGATGGTCTGTACCAAAAAAGAGCTAGTCAACAGTACACTATTTCGGGAGATGCCATGCGTAAGAACCAATGGTGCTGGCGGAAGAAGTTGAAGCTTCACTGGAAGTGTTAGCCAAGAACAAGACTCCATGAATTGATGCAATCCCCGTTGAAATGCTACAATAGGTTAATGAAGGACTGCTTGTCTATGAGAGGAAATTTGAAAGACAGCTATATGGCCAACTCACTGGAAGAGATCCTTATTTGTATCCATTACAATGATCCCTACTTGACCTAACAGAATGCTCGAATTATGGAACAATATCACTGATATCACATGAAAGTGAGATTTCATTTACTATCATTCAACAATCATTGCAGCAATATTTGGGCAGGTCCTGGGGAATTTCTAGGTGTTACAATGAACTGTCAAACTACAAAGGATCCTGGCCCCGCCAAGTTGACACAAAGCCTTAGCAATTAACTCATGTTAATTGCAGTATTATTCACAAACACAAAAAAGATGGACACAGCCTCCATAGCTCTTCATGGATGAATGGTTAGACATGTGGCACCTACAGGCAACAGAATTGAGTGAAGTAAGTTAAGCATAAAAGGGCAAATATACAGAATAGGTGTACACACAGAAAGTTCCATTCTTCGACTTTTACTAGTGATGGGGGGAACAACACTTACTAGAGTAGACATGTGTTAATTATGATACAGAGAAAGGGAATTCACCGTACGAGACACATCAGCACAATGTGACCCAGGTAAATGACGGCACTGAGTGGTACACAGTAATAAAGGACAACTCTAATGAATGCTATACCATATATAATCCTGCAGCAACTGTAATTAAAACAAGCATTTTAACTGGTTACATAGGTAGATATTTGTGCTACATTGGTGTGGAAGGGCCTATGGGGATTAGGCATGTACATATACATATATCTATATATCTATTTGTAGTTATAGGCAGTTTGTGTACATATATTTGTATGTATTGTATACACATTCATGTAGATGATAGGACTTTAAAGAGTTCATGGAAAATTCCATTATCTAAGTCCTTTTGTATAGTAGAACACTTAGGGGTCAGCGGGTGGAAACCACTTAGACAAACCCAAACACCTTGGGGGATTGAGTTATTGGGCTAAAAGACCAAGGTCCACAGTCTTGAGGCATTCTAGGTCAATTGACAAAACATAGTTTATAAATATAATGTTGTACATCCAACATTGGTGAATAGAGGTTGAGATCTTAAAAGCTTATCAGTGGCCTTCTGAAGTACAACTATTGGTCTCTTCCTGTCTGGAGCAAAAGAAATGGAAGGAAACAAAAATCTCAGGGATGCACTTTGTCCTCAAGGCTCAGGACTCTCATGTACCACAGCCTCCTGCAGCCTGAGACCAGAAATAGATAGTGCCCAGGTGCCACTAATGATAGTTCTAACCAGACACGTGATAGAAGGGCCGAGTTAGAATAACAGGACAACTTGGAATAGACTAAAATTCATTTAAAAAATTACACTCATTGGATTTATAGACTAGAGGAATGCCTGAGACTATTTCCCCGGCCCCTGCACCTTTTAACAGTTTTGTTGGCATATAAGTTGCATATCTTTCAATTCAATAGTTGACTCACATTAAGAGAGTAGCATAATCACCACTACAATCAATTTCAGAATGTGTTCTTCTTTCCTGTTCTCATCGTTATTAGCTCTCCATTTCTCCCCAACCTCCCCTGCCAGACCACCAAGAACCCATTAACCAGTTACCATCTCCACATAATTACTGACCCTGGATTTCATATGCAGAAAACATACAAAAATTAAAATACACAAACTAACACACAAACAAAACCCAACAGCAATAACAATGTTAAACAGAGGAAAACCTCAATCAAAGAGAGCAGAAAATATTAAAAACTAGAACAAATTTAAAATGGGTCAAAAGGGAAATCAAAATGATAAGGTGTTATTTTAACCTAACTGCATCTTCAATAATCCACTTTTCAATGCACTCTGCATCTAGCAAGGCTATACACATTTCTGGATACGGTTTGAAGGAGTTCAACAAAGACTAAATCCACTTAAAATACCTTTTAATCTGGAACTGAAGTTACCCTCTGAAGTCACCTTTGAGTCATATAATAGATTGGCCTATTGGAAAATAGTAAGACAGAATGTAAATGAGGGGAGTGCTTACAAGTTGTGCAGATAGCAAATAATGTCATGGACAAATTTGTGTATAAAATGTTGAATTCGACATCTAAATTCCCACCCGAAACACTAAAATGTTTTTAAGAAATGGGTTGACAGTCACCACCAGTTGTGAAAACACATTTTTAATCAATGTACATTTACAGGTAGATGAATAGACAGAAAAAGAGAGAGAGAGAGAGAGAGAGAGAGAGAGAGAGAGAGAGAGAGAGAGAAGAAAGCTTAAAAAGGTTATAACTAAATATCACATATACATGTAAAAATTAATATGCAACAAATGCTACATTATTGATTAGAGAGGGAAAGGTGAAATAGTTAATGAACAACTGATTAATCATCTGGGAAACAATTGCTAACTTTCTTTTTTTTTTTGGCATCACTGCCCTCAGGTGGTGGGAGTAGGAGGCCCAGTCTTTGTTCCGTGGAGCTGGAATTGAACCTCCGTCCCAGTGGGCCGCAGTCCCGCGCACAACCACTACGCCATCGGGGCTCAGCCCTATTTGTTAACTTTCTTACCTTACAGCTTATTTCAATTCAATTCCTAACTTATTAAAATTTTTAAATTATTAAGGGCTCATGGGGGAGGAGGAGTGGGGAGGGAGGGGAAATATGTGGTGCTGGTACTGGGGGCCTAAGTCGTGGGAGGATGTTTTGAGGGACCTGCTGGCGACAAGTGTGCAATTGTGGTCTGCATACAATTGACGTGTGCATTGATCATGACGAGAGTTGTATGAGCCTCCAATAAAATGATTGATAAAAGAAGGAAGGGGAAAGAGGAGCTTATACCAAGGGATCAAGTAGAAAATATTTGGAAATGAAGATGGCAATATGTGTACAAATATGCTTGATACAAATGATGTATGGAAGCTATAAGAGCCTCCAATAAAATCATTAAATCAATTAAGCATAGAAAAATGAATCCCTAGGAAAAAATAAAATTAGACAATTTGGGGATTGGAAAGGAGAAGGACTATGTAGGATATAAAACAAAGGACAAGACCAAAAGATTTAAATACATAAATATTGGAAACATTTGATGTCATAAAGTATCATGAACAAAATATAAATTTGGAAACATATTACAAGGTAAATGATAGAAAAGAACACTAAATGCTTTTTAAGGAAGGGTTCTGTGTTAGTCCAGGTAGACTAGAGGAAGAAATTTCATAGACACGCACATAAATATAAGGGAATGGTTTATATAAAAAAGGAATGGAACACTGAGAAAGCACCCCAACTGAGGCCAGTTCAAAGTCATAAGTCCGATATTAGCCCATATGCCCGATATCAGTCTATAAAGTCTCCTTCCGACTCACGAAGTCACAGGCCAGTGGGTGCAGAGTCCCGGCGCTGGCAGGGGTCTCCCCATGGCTCCTCGCTTCCAGGGCTCAGGGTTCATCAACAGCATGGCATCAACAGGTGGCAGAAGCAACTCATCACTGGCAGGGGTCCCCATGTGGCCTCTCCAGCTTCAGAGGTCTGACTCCATCAGGGCCAAGCTGGACGCTGCCATCTTGTCTTGTCCGTGATTCATTGTCTCTGAGACTAACTCCCAACAACTGGGGAGACAGCATCTCATCTTCATGAGGAAAATATCGCGATATTTCCCAGATGTATCAGGGGAAAGCCATGCCCACATACAGACCTCATTGACTACTCCATGGCTATCTCCAGATTAACAGGTTAGACTCCACCCTACATCTCAATCATGAAATTAACATAAGCGTATGACCACCACAAGTTCCTAGTAATTAATGGAAAAGATATAAACATCTCCATAGAAAAATAACAAATGATAAAAGACAAATGACACCAACAAGTCACAAAGGTTATAAATAGCTAGTGTACTCACACCAAGAAAAAAATGTGCTTAAGAATAAGCTTTAAAAGACCTGAAGTGAAATTCCATTCCCACTTAATTTTTTTGGTACCGGCTTATCAAATCATTATTAAAGTTTTTAGTATCCAGTGGTGGTGAGCTGTGGAGGAGCAAGCCCTTTTGTCCATAGTTGCAAGAAAGGCAGTTGAATACACTGTACCAAAGACAGTAAAAATGTGCCCAGTAAAAATCTGTAAAAATAACCCTGAAAAAGGAGCAGAGCCAAAGCTAGCTGAAATGTAGCTCAAACTCCCGCAGCCACTCTCTGGTAGATAGACTGACAACCCAGCACAGGATGACAGCTTAGGAAGCCTAAGGGGGCAATTCTACCCCGTCACATGCAGTCACGATGATTCACAATCAATTGGATGGCATCTAACGACATCAAGGCCAAATATATGTCTCGAGAAATGAGTTGCCTTAGGTGCAGCTTTTGGCCTAGGTTCTTCAGGAAAATAACTTGAAAAAAATTTCCTCCTCAATCCCAAAGAGCCCTAGTTTCTTACCCTGACTCATTTGTTACTTTTATCCAGGGTGAGTGACATTTCCGGCTCAGGGAGTGCACAGCTAGACAGTTTGATACTTTTTTGTCTATTCTGATTCTGCTGTCTACCCTGTGATTGGTCTATTTTATGCACCTTGCAGAGGTTGTTTGATTTACTATGAAGATTTAGACATGTGACATAATGAAGGACCTGGTCAGGTGTGGTCCTGTTGAGAGTACCCCGACTTGAAATTGAAGAAAAGAAAATGAACACACAAGCGAAACAGCAACAATAAGACACCCACAGCTGTTCAGTCAATTTCAAATCACAATGACCATGTAAGATAGAATAGGACTATTCTTTAGAGTTTTTGACTATCTATTTATGGGAGAAGATAGCCTTATCTTTCTCCTGCAAAACAGACTGCTGGTTTTGAACTGTCAATCATGTAGTTATCAGCCCAGCACTCAGCCCACTGCTTTGCCAGGGCTCCTTGATACTAATGAGAGTCTACTTATATAATTGTGAGTCAAAGCTATTGCTACAAAAGCACATAAACCTTTACTAAACAAAAGAATTGAAATGTAAAGCTGTTCTTTCTGACATAGCCTCAATTTAAAAGTTTTATTGGCATGTAGTTCATATATCATACAATTTAATAGTTCAATAATATTAAGAACAGTTGTACAATTACCACCACAATAAAATTTTAGAACATCGTCTTCTTTCTCTCACTCATTGTTATCACTCCATTTCCCCTCAATTTTCCCTACTTATTAATCCAGTTACTGTCTCTACAGATTTACCTAGTCTGGATTTTGTGTGTGTTTGTGTGTGTGTGTGTGTGTGTGTGTGTGTGTGGCATCATTGCCCTGGTGGAAGTAGGACGCCCAGCCTTGCTCCTGGAGAGCTGCTGCTGAATTTGTACCATCAACCCTGTGGGCCTCAGTCCTGCACATAACCGCTGCACCATCAGGGCTCAGCCTTTCCTGGATTTCATACACAAAAATAATTGTACAGAGCACAAACAAGAAGTAAACAAAACCAACAATGACAAAAGAAAACAGAGTAAAATCTCAATAGAAAAAAAGTCGAAAATATTAAAAAATGGAGACAACTGTACAATGAGTCAAAGGGAAATCAAAAGATAGGTGCTGCACTGATGACATAGTTGGGGCTATTTTATCAATACTGTCTTTGAGACTCTGGGAAACATTGGAAGTTGGTTATAATATTTCATCAGACCTGTTCAAAATCAGTGGCTGGTGGTTCTCATTGTGAGCAAGATAGCCACAATTCATAATGCCATATGAGTTGGAGAGAGGCTATCCTGCCATCTTAGAACCCTTACGAAGAAAGAAGAGGAACGTGTTTAAAACATATACAAGTAACTACCATTATTGCAGTTGGATTTTATCTTTCCAGGGGTGGAAAAAGTTAAATCAGTGATACCAGAATCTAAATCTCTCTCCCATAATGTAAAAGAGAACAGCTTGTAGGACTACTGACAAATTTATTTTACTTGGTGGAGTAAACCAGGATGACTAATATTGTTTTAATCTATGCATCTGGTGAGACCAGGAATATTGATATGTAAAAGCACTTAAACACATACTGTTATGGCTCTGGGCTGTCAAGAGCTATTTTGAATTAGAAAGAGGTTGAAATATCCACCTCAGAAGAGATCTGCCCCACAGTTCAGCTCTATAAATAGTCTTGAGTGAGCCAGGTTTCTTGCAGGGGTTGGTCCAATGTCTAACCTCCTCCCTGGGGATCCTGACCCAGGAGCAAAGAGGAGGAAATGCAATCTGGGCACTTGTCATGCTTCTTCCCTGGTTATTTCAGCCTTCACTGGAAAAGATTATTTTGTTATCCCTAAGAATTTCAATTTCCCCTTTCTTCTCCTCTTTCCTTCTCCAACAAAGCAATATAAAAACCAGCAAAATCAAACAAACAAACACAAAAATAAATGAAATAAATAATTCCCATTTTTTGGCATTAGTCACTAAGCCTGGTTAGGGATAGGGGGTGGGGTGTACAAAGAGTCTCCCGATGGCACAGTTGGTGAAGCTCTTGTTATTAACTATAAAACTTGGCAGCCCAAGTCCACCCAGAGGTGGGAGAAGGGCCCTGCAATTTTCATCTGAGCGGTCATAGCCATTGTAAACCTCATGGAGCGTGGTTCTACTCTGAAATGTACGGGGTCTCCATGAATCAAGGACAACGAGTTTGAGGTGTTTTTGTTTTCTGTTTTGAGGAGTAGCATGAAGTGGAGTGGAAGGAGTACTCAGCTACTTATTGGTAAACCTTCGATTCACATTTTCTGAGTCTGCTACCGCCCATGCAGGTTTACACCCTAGAGCAACTCAGTCAATCCACTCATTCCAAGTTAAAGGAAAACAAGCTAGCACAAGTTTTCAGGATAACCATGGGAAACGATTGTTAACCATGAACAAGCAAACGGAGCAATAAAGCTCTTTGTAAATCTCAGGATGTCTTTCTGTTGATGAATTAAAGAGCAGGGTTTGAGCTTTAAATTGCTCATAGTCGGGCAAAGAAGGGCAGGGCTCTCAGAGTTATCAGTCTTTCCAGGTGACATCTGCATATGACCTGTTTGCCTCTGAGCTAGTATCATGGGCTAAAAACTTCCTTGAGATTGCATTAAATAACTTAGACTAAATGCATTAAGTTCTTGAATGATGATGGGGGTCAAATGATGCTGTGATGAACTGTAATAACCGCACCATATTCCTTAAAGTGTTACTTTCTACTATCATTATTTATCCCTTCTCATCCTCTGTGTCGAGTGAGGGGAATGGAAGTTAAAGAATTAAAATGCTTGTGAGAGCACAGGGTTGAGTTGAATTCTCCATCCACTATGCCAGTGAGCTCTCAAGCATGAGAAGTTGCTTACTTCCCTAGCTCTTACTACCCTAGCCTTCCACTATATGGGCCATGCTGCCTGAAGAGTGTCCTGTAAAACTGTGCCACCTTCCTCAGGATCACTGTTGTTCTCAACATTTCCCCCTCAGTATGACCTGTCTACCTCACATATTGGTCTTACATACTCAAGGTCTAGGCAGTGGATTGGACTGTGTCACAGCTCAGATGAAAGGGAGCTGCCAGAGATCCAGACCAGATTCAGAGGGGGATTTGGAAAAAGGGATCCCATTGTTGATGACAGATGGATTGTGGTTTGAAGCAGAGAAAGGTGTTTACTTGTGTTTTATTCACTATTCCAAGGCATTTGACTACGTGGATCATAACACAGCACGGAAAATTTGGAGAAGAATGAAAATTCCAGAACACTTCATTGTCCTCCTTTGGAACCTATACATGGATCAAGAGGCAGTTGTACAAACAGAACAAGGTGAACTTGCATTGTTTAAAATCTGGAAAGGAGTGCATCAGGATTGTATCTTCTCAGCATATTCATCTTATTCAATCTATATGTGGAGCAAATCTGAGAAACTACATTGTACGAAGAAGACTGTGGCATCAGGATTGAAGGAAGACTTATTAGCAACCGGAGATATACAGGGGATGCAGTATTTTGCTTGCTGAAAATGAGAAGGACTGAAGGCATCTGCTGATGAAGATTGAAGCCTTCAATATGATTTGTGACTCAATGTAAAGAAGACCCAAATCCTCACCACTCACCAAGAGGTCACATCATGATAAAAATAGGAAAGGTTGACGTCAAAGATTTGTCTTACATGGGTTCACAGTCAATACCTATGGAAGGGGCAGTCAAGAGACCCAAAGATGTGTTGTTTTATTAGCTATATGTGCTGCACAAGACTCTTTAGAATAGTGAAAAACCAGGATGTTATTTTGAGGGTTAAAATGCATCTGACCCAACACATGGCATTTTCAGTTGCCTCACCTGAACATGGAAGAAAGAATGAAGATAGATACATTTGAATGGTGGCGCTGAAGAAGAATATTGAAAATACCATGGATTGCTGAAAGGATAAACTGATCTGGCTTGGAAGAAATGCAACTAAAGTTCTTCTGGGAGGTACAGATGGGGAGATGTTGTTGTACATACTGTGGACATGCTGTTGGGAGAGACCGGTCCCTGGAAAAGGACATCACGTTTGATAAAGTTGAGGAGCAATGAACCAGAGGAAGGCCCTCAATGAGATGGGTGGACACAGTGCCTGCAACCAGGGGATCAAGCATCAGAACAACGCTGAGAATGATGCAGGGCTGGACACTACTTCCTTCTTTTGTGCACAGGGTTCCCATGAGTTGGAATGAACTTGACAGCACCTCACAATAACAGAGATAAAATTCGGCTCATAGCACTGCTCTCTAGAACAGAATTTCTGCTTCCAAGACATCTGAAAGGTCAAATTTAACGAGCTGACAACCCCAAAGCATCCTATCTATCACCTTATGTTTGGGTGTTAGAAATGAAAATGTCTTTGGGTCTGTGAAATCTAATATGTGTGGAATTGGTAATAGCACTTAATATATGACTGATGCAAACGATACAGAGCTATTAGACATCCGAAACATGTAGTTAGCAACTCCTCCAGATGTCTCTCTAGAAATAGATAATTAAGCAAACAATTTAAACCAATTAAAAAATCAGTCTTAAAGGTAATGCTTCCCCTTTTAAATGTTGTTAACTTGAACATAAAAAAGTAAGAATGACTAATGCATTATATATCTGCCCCCTGTCTAACAGACTTACCCTATGCCAGAATTTAAAGCAGAGTCTAATAGAAAGAATAAAAACATTTCATGAAATGGGAAGTAGCCATAGCAATTCACGCAAGATGTTACAGTGCTCCAAATTACAGGAGGAACGATGTGGATTTTAGGAAATATAGCAAGCAAAAGTCTGAAGAGGATTTTATGGATTCCTGCTGGCAGGCTTGTAGGGGAGGTGAAGGAACCATGACCAAAGTAACAGAAGTCTTTTTTAGACTACATAAACTTAAACTATATTTTCACATGAAGAAACTTATTTGCTGTATCCAAAGGTTATAACGCCCTGAGATATATTTGACAAAGTATTCTGCCAGGGTCAATTTTGTAGTATAACTGATTTCTCTTGCCTTATTTCAACACATGTATTCTCTGTCTTAGACTCAGGTTTACAAAGAGGTATAGGTTGATCCGACACACGGATCAGTCAACGTGGGTTCCTGAAAGGGGCACTGGGAAGAGAGAGGGCAAGAGACGCGAGAAATGGAGACAAGACAGGACTCTGATCAAGTCTCGTTTATTGAGCCAAAAGGTAGGGTTAATATAGGCTAGCAACAGGAAGGGGAGGTACAACTTATGGAAATGAGGGGTAGGGATAATCAGCCAATCATACACATACCTTCAAAGAAAAGGTGGGAAAAAAATGGCGGGGAAGCATTTCTCAAACAGGTCCGCATGCTAATTAGGTGAGCTCAACAGGTCCGCATGCTAATTAGGTGAGCTCAACAAGTCCGCATGCTAATTAGGTGAACCAATGGATTCAAAGGTTATCTTGCCCTCAAGCCGTTACAATACAAAAGGTCAATAAAGGCGTCACTGAGGGATGGGAACAGCATTCAGCTTCCCACAGTAGGTCAGGAACACAGTGGAAAATCCAGCGAGTGAAACTTTTATTTTCAACCCAGGATATAATATTTACCTATCTTGTTACAGAGTTGTGGGAGTTGATAAGCTTCCTCTTCACAGCTTCATTTCTAATCCTGTTTCCTAACCTCTAGGAAACCTTGTACAAACAAAGTATTATTTATGGCAATCACCTAATCTGGTGTCAATTTGAGGATTAAGAGTGTAGGGGTGGAGTCTAGTCTGTCAATCTGGAAATAGCCAATGAAGCCTCTGTGTGGGCAGGGTCTTATCCTGAGAATTCTGGAAAATGTGGTACTTCCTTCTTGGAGGCAGGAGACACTAACTCTCTGCTCAGTGCCTAGGAGACATTGCAGCAGACAAGACACATGACAGCATACTGATAGACCCTGAGCCCTGGAAACATGGGGAGACCCTTGCCAGTGCTGAGATGCTTCTACCACCATTGGATACACAAGACTCTGCACCCACTGGCCTGCGATTGTCCTGATGTCATTGTATGTATCTGAAGAGGACTTATTGATTGGTAGCGGACATATGGGCTAATATCAGACTTAGGACCTTGGGGTGGACTGGCCTGGGATGTTTTCTCAATATCCAATTGCTCTTTTATAAAAGCCTCTTTCTTAGACACCCATGTGTGTTCATGAATTTGTTTCTCTAGTCTACCCAGACTAACCTATTATTTTAGACCAAGCTGGGTAAACATTCTAGACAAGCATCTTAGCACACAGTTCTTCGCTCAAGCCAGAAATCGGACGTCGGGGAAGGCTGAAGGGTCTTTTCAGCGGGCTGCTTACTGCACACTCAGTAACTGGAAACCATCAGCTGGATCTCAGGAGAAGGATGGGGCTTTTGACTCCGAGAAAAAACTTGTAACTTGGAATTGACTTATCGGTAGTGATTTTTGTTTGGTATTTTCAGGGAAATGAAAAGCATTTGTATCAGGCTGGGTGGTTGTCGTTGGGTGCCTGTGAGTCAGTTCTGACCCACAGCAACCACGTGCAAGCCCGGTGCTGCCCCCTCCTCACCATGGTTCCCACGCTTGAGCTCATTGCTGCAGCCTCCGTGTCCATCCACACCCTTGGGGGAGCAGATTAGAATGCTGTTTGATCCCAACAGAGTCTTGAGGTCAACCTAAAGTGACCCATTTGTCATGCTATCACCTCATTTTTAAAATGCATATAATCCACCTCAAAATGAGACGTGCTACCGCTTCTGGTAAAAGTGGATTTTGCTTATTCCTGGAAGACTTATCAAGACAAATGATCTCTTTGAGATTCCTTAAGTCTTCAAGGCTTGCATGTGATGTCCAAATTTCCCACTCTGATAAGTCTGGGCCATGAATCACAGATCATGAGGCCTAGATGTGCAAATGTTTAGTCATAAGTCATCAGGTTCTGAGGCATTTTACGAAGCTCAGAAGAAGGTTAGCTGTCATGGCGGTGGTATAAATTCCTTGCTAAGTCTTTCATTTCGACAGATACGACACACATGAAGCCATCTGAATATGTAAGGAAACTGGAGATAATATCTCCATAACAGGGTTCATCCAAATCACCAACAGAAGAAATAATCTTTTGCATTTGGTTAAAATAACACACACAAACATATGTAGTGCTCGTCAATCATGTGAAAAAAATAAGAAGCATAGCTTCCTTTTTCCTAACTGCACAATAAAAGAGAAGGACCTTGCTTTGCAATGGAAGGCATTTAAATTAAACTTAAGAAAAATTAATCACAGGAAGTGCTGTGAAGCATTGAGCGTCTATAAGAGAGTTTGGAAGATCCATTTGATGAAAGGAATACATCCTTAGGCATTTACTCAACTGCATTGGGAGAAAAGAAAGATGGCATGGATTTACTTGAAAGGAATAGGGTTTCTGTGAAAAGAACAACCATGAAGATAGGAACATAACCATTCTCATAGGTATGAATTATCTGGCCCAGTCAGGAGTGTTATGGTTAAGATTCTAAAGACAAAACCTAAGCCCGGTAGAGTTGATGCCCGCTCATGAAAACCTCATCTGTGGAGAGAAAAACTGCTCCCGAGGGTTTTCAGAGTTGTGACCTATGGGAAGCAGATCTATGGGTCTGTTTTCAGATACCAATCTTTTAGCTAGCAGTTGAACACTTAACCAATTGTGCCACATGGGACTTAATAAAGAGAATGAATGAATGAACTAATATCTTCAGGTCCCTCTGAGTCCTTTCATTCCACCATCCTTCTATGAAAATTTCTTATTGATTGTCCCCATTCAGGGCAAAGTAAATTCAGGCTGTCTCTTAGATTCTCCGAGAGGAGCCTGAGATAGAAGACACTTGCACACAGCTTCCTAATCATATTAGATCATTTGACATTTTACTATGAGCAATAAATTAATAAATGAGGAAGGCTGGCCACTGTCATAGTCCGTAATGAGAAAACCTACCATACTGATGGTGATGCATTTTGATGAGGGGACAGAAACCACTGCTGGGCAAAACCTGCAAATGTGCATCACTGACTGCTCATTGCCTCTGCGGTGCTTTTCTGGGCTGGTGTGAAAGAGGGGGTGTAAATCTGGATCAATGTCACACAGAGATGAGCCCCGTGGCTCCCATATCTGAAATCTGGCTTTGGGTAAAAACACATCATGCCATGAGCTTATTGCTGGGTGGCCTTTTTTAGTCAGCCTTCCAGAGGTACGTCAAGATTGAAAAAAAAAAAAAAAAGCAATCACGTTCTTGGCCTTGCAAGATTGAGTAGGGACATTCTGCAACTAAATTAGAAACCCCACCTCTGATAGTTTTTTGACATGGATTTCTATGTAATTTGAGAAGGCAGTAAGATTTTTCTGCCCATAGGCTACCTCTGTCCCTCATTATACACGTGCAAGCTTCTTGGTTGCTCTTGATAAGGAAGAAGCTGGTAGTATTTCTCAATACTTGGTAAGTAGATATGCTAGAAGAAAGTACAATAATACACTTACCAGTCAGCAGGAAAAAGAACCCACAGCTGGAAAAGAACCTGCAAGTCAGTAGGTTGAGTCTCAGGCCTCTAAGTAAAGTCTGTTTTTAGGCCACGTCAGATATATGACTCACAGTTCTATTTCTTGGTCATCTTTGCTGATAAAATAAAAATTAGTTCTTGCCCCAGGCTTCTTCTTTTTAATTAAACCATTTTATCGGGGACTCATACAACTCTCATCAATCCATCCATCTATTGTGTAAAGCACACCAAATGTACTTTGTATTTTTTTCAAATGTACTTTAAAAAATAATTTTATTGGGGGTTCTTACAACTCTTGCTACAAACTATAAGTCAACCGTAGCTGACATATTTGTACATATGTTCCATCATTCTTTTCTAGATATTTACTTTCCATTGAGACCCCCCCCCTTGCCATGGCTCCCTGGTAGATTGTAGATTGTTAATTATTTGCAAGTCTCACACCTGCTGCTGCTTCCCTTCCCCTCTGGTTTCTGTGGTTCTTCCCCCTGTCTGAGGGGGTGTGGTTATGTGCCATTCAGTGCGATCTGTGCTCCCCCTCCCTCCCCACCTCTCTCCCTCTTGCTCCAGGCTTCTTATGAGTGTGGTTATTTCAGATCTGCACTTTCTAATTTCCGAAGTGTACCCATTGGAGAAGCACTGCCCATGAAAATCCAGAGAAAAAAATATGACTGGGTTTCTTAAAGACTAGCATCTAAACACTCACAGTACTCATAAATTTGTAGCATTGTTTTTTTCTTCTGCTTACAACTACAGCTCACAGTCAAACCAACCTTCTCTCTTCTCCCCGCCAACCTTTCTTTTCTAGACCTTTTCTGTCTAATTCCAGGAAGCCTGTTTAAGATGAAGATGACTCTAAAGTAAATAATATACTGAAATGCCCTGGGTAGGTATTGTATAAAAAGTAGACTAAAAGGACTCCTTGATCTATGTCTTGAAGGAAAGGCTGGAAAATAGATGTAGGTTCTTCTCTTTCTTGGTTCAAGAACATAATGAACTTGGTAACTAGATATGCTTTTAGGAGAACGTTCTTTTATTTCAGAAATAGATTTTCCAAATGCTTTAAAGTCAGCATTTCTGTATACCAGCTAAATCGATGAAAAATAATTTGTGTGCCATTTTGTGCCAGAGGTATCTAGGCCTTTCAGCAATTACCAAGGGTAAGAAGGTCGCCAACTTTCCATAAATGAAACCAGGATTTTGTGTTAAGCATTCTTTTCCAATTTGGGAGGAAGGTTCTTATTCTATATTTCCATGTTGATAAAGTAGTGCTTGTTTTCTAAGGGTAGGAAATACCATCCTAATCGGTACTTCTTTGTTTACCAATCTTCTCCACCCCAACCTCAGTCTTTAAACCCACTCCTATCAGTAATCGTGGTTCACTTGGGAAGTGGACTGCATATTAAGTGTGTGAGTGTGTGTGTATGTATGTTGGAGGGTATTTCTTGGTAATTAACACTCATTCTTATTGCCCTCTAAATGCTCTCTTTATTGCAGTGGCTGGAACCTGGGGATTATCGTGTTCATATTCCTGTGGTGTCAGAGGTCTGTGTTAGAGTCTGAAACAGGCAGCACTTGTGCAAGGAAGGAAGAAGAAAAGCAGACACTTTCATTGCTCCTATGTTAGCAACAGGCAATCATGTAGACTCTGGTAGATGGCAGAAGTGAGGTCTGTCTTTCTGAAAAAAAAAATGTCTCTTTTGGTGTTACAAACAACTGAGATAATCAGTGGAAGTTTTCTGAGATCCTCGACGTGTAGGGATTCCCATTGGCCTCTTGTTGGTGCCACGGATTCACCAGATTGATCTCTGTCTCTGAGAGTGGTCTTTTCTGAGGCCCTCGGATAACTTCTCAATCTCCTCTTCAATCTTAGCTTGGATTCTAGGATTCCAACTCTCAGTAACTACCTCTACTCCAGGAAGGGGTAGGGTAGGGTATTTATGGTTCTTCTGAGTTCCTTCCCTGACACAGGAGAAAGACATATGGGAATGGGAATTGAAGCTTCTCTAAAGATGAACACAGTTCTTTAAAGGAAAACACATCCTCTCCAGGCCTTCAATTTTTACTCTGCAAAAATCATGAACTATCCTGAGAAACCTGGTGGGTGTTCTTCCCCTAGAGTTATGGACAGGGAACAGAAGAAAGCTCCCCATCTGCTTTTTAAAAACAGTTTTATTAACATATGATTCATATACCATACTATTTTTAAAAATAAATCATTTTATTGGGGACTCTTACAACTCTTATAACAATCCACCCATCGATTGTGTCAAGCCTACTTGTCCAAATGTTGTCATGATCATTTTCAAAACATTTTCTTTCTACTTGAGTCTTTGGTATCAGCAACTCTTCCCCCCCACCCCTCGATCCTCCACCCTCATGAACCCTTGATAAATTATAAATTATTATTATTTTCATATCTTATAGCCTCCGCTGTCTCCCGTCACTCGTTTCAATTGTTTGCCCCCCCCCCCCCCGGGGTGGAAGGCAGTTACATGCCAATCATTGCAATCAGTTCCCCTTTTCTCCCTCTTCTTTCCACACCTTCCCCCTACCCTCATGATATCACTATTACCCTGGATCCTAGGGGTGGGAGCTTATCTGTATTAGTGTACATGCTCCAGTCTAGCTGGATTTGGAAGGTAGAACTGGGGTCATGATAGTGGGGGGGAGGAAGAATTAAAGAACTAGAGGAATGTTGTGTTTTTCGTTGTTAGTGCTATATTGCACCCTGGATGGCTCATCCCTACTTTGTGACCCTTCTATTTGGGAATGTCCAATTCTCTACAGATGGGCTTTGAGTCTGCACTCTGTCATCCCTTGTTCACATTGACATGATTGTTTGCTTTGGGTTCTCTGACGCCCGATCCTGTCAACTCCTTGTGATCACACAGGCTGTTGTGCTCTTTTTCATGTGGGCTTTGTTGCTTCCCTGTTAGATGGTCATTTGCGTATCTTCAAGCCTTTAAGATCCCACACATTATATCTTGTCATAGCTGTGCACCATCAGCTTTCTTAACTACATTAACTTATGCACCCAGTTTGTCTTCAGTGATCGTGATGGGAAGGTGAGCATCACAAAATGCCAGGTTATTAGGATTAAGTGTTCTGACATTGAGTGAGGACTTGAGTAGAGGCCAATTCCACTTGCTACCTTAAACTTAAAACTTAAACATATGAACATAGAACTATATCCCTATTGCTATATACTAATATATTTACACATATACATGTCTATATGTATACCTCTTTGAATGTCTTTTGCCTCCTATTTCTCTCCTCTATTTCCTTTCTTTCCTCATGTCCCACTGTCACGTTTGACCTTCATTCAGCTCTCAGTAATTCCTCTTGGCTACATTGCACTTGATCAGTCCCTACCAGGGATTCTACACCCTCCTTGTCATTGCATTTAGATCTCTTGTGTTCCCTTGTCCCTGAGTTTGTTGGCTCCCGCTCCCTTTCCCCCACCTTCTTCTCTAAAGTCCCACCAGAACTGTTGGCTCCATTGTTTTCTCCTTGGGATTATAAACAATCCTACCTATCTTATATAGCTAGATACAGGGGTAAAAAGGCCTATAAATGTTGTGTTATTCCAGATAGACTAGAGGAACAAATTTCAGAGACACGCATATAGGTATAAGGAAAGGGTTTATATACAGAAGAAATGTGACCCTATGAAGGCATCCCAATCCAGTCCAGTGCAAAGTCCTAAGTCCAATATTAACCCCTCTGCCCGAAATCAGTCTATAAAGTCTCCTTCCGACTCAGGAAGTCACAGGTCAGTGGGTGCAGAATTCTGGCGCTGGCAGGGGTCTCCCCACGGCTCCTCGCTTCTAGGGTTCAGGTCCATCAACAGCATGCCACTCCAGCTTCAGAGGTCTGTCTTCATCAGGGCAAAGCCGGGTGGTCTCTCCACTGGCTCCTCCAACTTCTCCAACGCTGCCAACTTGTCTTGTCCATGATTAATCGTCTCTGAAACTAACTCTCAACAACTGGGGAAGATAGCTTTTCATCTTCACGAGGGAAATACCGCGAGATTTCCCAGGAGTCTCAGGTGAAAGCCATGCCCACACAGAGGCCTCATCAGCTACTCAATGGCTTTCTCCTGATTAACAGGCCAGACTCCACCCCTACATTTCAATTATAAAATTAACATAAGCACATGACTGCCACAAATGTGTTCAGGTCTGTCTGCTAAGCTTTATGAAAGATTTCTGAATGAGTTTGATGAAATTCCACCAGTATCAGAAGTCTGTTTTCAGAGTTCCTCAGGAAGTTCATTGTTTTGCTCCCCTTGCTGCTCTGCTGCACTCCCTTCTTGTTTTGTTAAGGTTGGGGGTAGGGGCAGTTGGTATCAGGCTGGCCACAATTCCTGCATGGGTGTGTCACCCATGTTGTCCCCTATAGTATTGTCATATATTATATAAGCCAAAGGTTTGATCACATTAAAGTGTTGTTCAATCATCACCACAATCTATTTTAGAATATTACCTTATTTCTTGTACTTATTATTATTAACTTCCCACTTCCCCTAACTTCTCCTGCCATAACTCTACAAAACCATTAATCTAGTCACTGTCTCTGTATATCCAGACTTCATATGCAGAAAAACATACAAAACAAAAAACCCTAAGAATAAAGCAAAACAAAACTGAAAAACCTGAACAGAAAGCAGAAATCATTAAAAACTAGAACAAATTACAATTGAATCAATAGGGAGAACAAATGCTAAGGTGTTAAATTTTAACCTAAGCATGTCAGCATTAATCCATTTTCCAATGCCTTCTGACTGATAGCAAGAAAATTCACATCCCTGGTCAATGATCAGAGAGGATTCTCCAAAGGCTTAAACCTGATGGGGACCCCGTAAGTGGATTTTAGAATTTTCCCATCATTCATAGACCTTTGAAAACCAGCTGTTCAAAATTTAAGCTCTGATACCATTCTTTCCTTCAGATGTGGATCTTATTATTTATAATCCTTGGATCACACAGGCTGGCATACTTCTTCCAGGTGAAACTTAGTTGATGCCTCATTTAGCTGGCTGTTTGTTTAAAGACAAGTCTTTAAGAGTCTAGATATTATTCTTTCAGATCACTGGGCACTCTTGTTTCTTCATTACACTTTGCTATAGATCTTCGATAATCACATGAGGGCAAGTATCATGGGAAGTCACGCCATAAGAACTAAATCTTCCTGGATTAGGCCTATGATTAAGTGTGAGCTCAAAATCAGTTCATGTGTTTATGGTGTATAGATGACCCTGGTTCACTTTAGAGATAGCTTTATAGAGAAAAATTGTAAATCATTTACAGATGGCATATGGGAATCCTACAGATACTATCATTCATTTAGCCAAAGGTATAGAATTTAAGATATTATTGAGAAAGGAAAAGTTTACACACATAGGACAGCTTTTGGGACTAAAATACATGGCTTGTTGACTTATACAGATTAGAATGTTAAGGGACTGGATACTACTCAAACAATGAGATTTTTTTTCCATAATGTTCTTTCACTAAGGCAGAACAATGACTGTTGGACTAAGACATGTCACCAAAAGGAAAAGAAAATATAGAGATCACAAATATACGGCAATATGGAGTTGCCATTTATTATGCACTTTTGAAGCAAGATGTTTCAACCAAAGTCTAATGGTTTCCAAATCCATAACTTGGGATAGTAGTCCTTTGCTTCTTCTCTCGCTAGGGCATTTCATCCTAAAGTTCAAGGTTGCATTTCAGTTCCTATCATCTGCTACAGGTATGCTTAAGGTAAAGTCCAGTTGACTTAGTGGAGTTTCCAAATTGGACCCTTCTGGTGTAGCTTCTGAATGATGCAGTAAACCTTGAGAGAACAGAGTCTGAAGTCTCAGTTGTCTATAGCATATGACCTGGGTCACCAAGGGCTGGATAGAAACTAGATCCAAAGTGTCTGGTCAGGAACATCATACTAGGTGTTCTTCCATGAGAGGTCTATATGAGTAATGATAAGCCTTTTTCTTAATGACAGGCTAATGTCCCGTCCAGTTTATGCACCAATAGAAGTTATATCACTGTCTCTGAGACAGACAAATCCCCCGACTCCTCTGGCCTTGAATTTCCATTAAGGGCCACTAAGCATCCTTGTTGGAGTGTCTGTTGCTTTGGGCTGAGCATAAAACAATGTTATATCACAGGAACTGTATCAGACAGGGTTATCTAGAGAAACAAAACTAGGACACTAGTAATTCTCTCTATATTTATACAGATAGAAGGATATATCAGATAAGAAATAAACAGTTAACTAATCTATAAAGCAGTACAAATGGCTTGGTGCAACTCACTTGTGTGAGAGAGCTAATAGGCTGGCAGTCCTTGGAGTCTTGAGGGCCGCCAAGTAGTCCTCTGTAAAGCAATTCAGGCTATCCAGCCACAGGCAGCAAACAGCAAAACAGGTCACCAACAGTCCCCAGATCAAGAGATGTATATTCCAGGAGCGTGGCAAAGCAGAGTTTGAAGGAACCTCAACTCACAGCTACACAGTCTACGATTAGGTGTCCCACTGGTAGTGTTGCTTGGAGGTAGAGGCACAGCATGAACAAAGCAGCCGGCTCATCCGAAGATCCAAGAGCAAGAGAGCCAGCACAGGACTCGCTAAGCCCTTTCTATCTTCACCCTTCAATTCATCCCATGTTTTCATTGGTTGTTGCTATCACAGCAGACCTACCTATCTGCTGTGGACATGTTTGCACGACAAGCTTACCCGTCACAGGAACTGATTGACCTTTTCCCTCTTTCTTCAACATAAGAAAGGTGAGGTCTTCTTTGTAGTAGCGGTTTGTAAGATGCACAAAAATGAGGGTGATATAGGTTCATAAACACTGGGCAGTTACATCACTTCATTGTTTGGGGAACCAGGCTAGTCCATTACTAGATGTGAAAACAGATGTCTGCCTCGGGCTTGGCTTTACTGGTAGAGTAGTGGTCTCATATTTGTTTTCCCTCTCTGCTTTTGACTACACCTTTAACCATCAAAGACCCCTCCTTTGCTCTGAGACAAAGTCAGAATGGGGAAGCCTGACTCATGTCTGCGTGCGTCTTGTCTTCCCATCTTGGCCTTGTTCCCTAAAGGTGGCAGAAAAAAGACCCCTCTTCTACCTTGATTCTCTTTATTCCTGAGCTGCATTCACTCACTCCTTTTTCCTGGGGCCATCATGGTAGAGAGAGAAATGATACAGAGAGGCCTTCCAGTAGCTCCTCTCTCTAGTACACAGGCTTGCATGTAGAGTGTGGTCAAATAAAACTCTAGTTTCAGTAGACTGGGATGACGATGATAGCAGCTTTTTTTTTTTTGTTCACTGTAGATGCTGCTCACTATCCCTCACTATCCTCCTCCTTCTCCATCTTTCTTGCCTTCTTGGTTTGTAAGGTATCAAGAACATCCGAATGTACAAGGATGAACAGTTGAAAGGAAGCATGTTTGTATAGCAGCTTATTCCAAAGTCACAAGATTCTCTTAAATACACAGAGATGGCAGAAAAAGGTTTTCCCCTTGGTCTGTAAGAACATGTGTGTATGTGCACATTCACTGTGAGCATACAGGGCCCTCC
The DNA here is from genome assembly GCA_004026705.1 of Nesogale talazaci. NCBI lineage: Eukaryota > Metazoa > Chordata > Mammalia > Afrosoricida > Tenrecidae > Nesogale > Nesogale talazaci. The sequence continues at coordinate 7,460 of PVJH01015756.1, read as the reverse complement.
GAGTGGGAGGGCTGGGGCAGGATCCAGGCCCAGAACAGACTGGGAAGCCATGCACAGTGTTGAGGAAGATCACAGGAGAGAAGTTAAGAGAGGTGTCAAGACCTCTGCCTGTTCCTAAGGCGGAGCACAACAGGGATGGCTATTAAGACCAGGAGACACTATGAACATCAGGCTCTGCCTGTACAGGGGTAATCAAGGATTAGGACCAAGGGATTCCCAATCTTTCTTTTCTTTTTTTTTTTTAAGAAGCAGGACCCTCAAGCGAGGCTGCCGAATGAAAATGCAACCAGCAAACTCCATGCTTCTCTGCCCTAGCATTCTCTTCCCACAGTCCTAGCTCCTCAGAATGCAATTTGCAAATTACAGCAATGAGATCCACTGCCTCTCACTCCCTATACCTTGAGCTTGTTTCTACAAATAACACGAGAATGTTACCATGGCAACCCGACTGTCTGTTTAAATGGTCCCTTATAGACCAAATTAGCCGGGATCGATGGTGCTTCCTGAATGCAGAATTACTTTCCTTTTATAACAGAAGTTTGAACAAATTATAGCCTAACCCCCTTGGGAAAATAAGGTCTGAGTCAATGCAATTAAATTGTTGTCTGCGGCTCCTCTGAACCGCCCATCCCAGGATGATCCTTAGTGTGACACGGACTCCCCGCGTGGGCTCTCCAGGTCACTGTGTTAGTCACGCCTCACTTCCACGGTCTCTTCCCTGGCAGGCTCTTCCTGCCGCTCTGCATGTGTCATTAGAAAGGACACTTCTGTTGGTAACATCCTGCTTCCCCAGGCTCGGCTGTCATGTGTTGAGATGCTGTCTTGAGAGATGGACAGATTTTAAATGACAATCCCTTGCAGGAGCTGGACTACCTCTCTCCCCAGGGAGGAGCTTGTTAAGAGGCATTACTTAGCCCTCCAGCTCCTGACAGCCTGCGACTCTCCTCCAGGACACCGGAGGAAGGAATTCCTTCTCCAAATAAAACCTGGAGGAGATTTGCAAAGAGACCGATGGACTTGGCTGCATTTGAGCAAGCGGAGTTGCACAGGATCTTGAAGGTGAATATGGTCGATGATGGTCATGACCTGAGGGTCTGCACAAAGCTCTGAACCCCAAGCTGTCTTTTCATTGACTGTGACAGCGCCCGGAATTCTTTTACTTTTACTTAGAATACAGAAACTCCTGTGACGGGCAGGAGTTGAATTGGTTGCCAGCTAGGCCAGTGTTTTTCTGGGCAACATGAAGAGATAAGGCAGGGAGCGACCTCGGGGACATCTGAAGAGCCTCAATAGTGCCAGGATTAAGTGCTCAGCTACTAACCAGAAGGTGAGAGCTTTGAAGTCACCCATGGTTCTGCAGGCAAAAAAGAGGACCTGACAATCTGCTCCCATGAAGACCACAGCTTTGGAAACCCGCTCGGGCAGCTCTGCTCTGGCCTCCAGGTGCTCTGGGGTCGGGCACCCAGCAGTAGGGTCCACTTGCTAGCTTTCACGAGCCCCCGAGGGGATAACTGACTAATGAGCTGGGCTGCTAGCAGCATAGTTCTCCTTTGCCCCACATGGGGTCCCCATGAAGCTGAATGGACTTGATGGTAACTGGATTTTCAGATGAGTAAGGAAGAGTATTGAATCCATCATGGACTCCCAGAAGCACAAGCAAATCAGTTCCAGAAGGGGGGCAAAGAAAACAACTACAAAGGCTAGAATGCACCGTATGAGCTAGAATGGCAAAATGTCAGCATATCTACTTTTGGTATATTGTCATGAAAGACCCATCCTGCGAAAAAGCCATCATGGTTGGTAGAAGATGGCCACCAAGAAGTAGGGACACTCTCAACGAGTTGGCTTGCCACACCGTCAAACAAAAACGAAAGCAGACAACAGCAGAAACAAACGCAAAGATCCCAAGGATCAGGGAGGTGATGCAGGAACAGGCATAGTTTTATTCTGTTAAGCGAAAGGTTGCTTTGGCTCCTGAGAGCCGACATGATGACAAGGTTGCTTTTCTTTGTCATTGTGTCTTTTGATCACCTCTTGCTTCTTTCTGCATCTGAGCCCAAGGCCATGGTGAAAGGAGAGTGTGCTGACCAGGACTGTCAGTGCTTTCCCTTACTCAGGTCCTCACTGCAGATTTTGCCCAACTGCCATGCAACCCTTCCAGGTAGCAGAAGTCTGTGCTCCTAGGACTCCACTAATGCTACTTGTGAGTGGGGCTGCAAGGAATAGTGGCAGACATGTATATGCTGCATATGTCTTCTGCTTATGAGAATATGCCACTGTCCCACTGGCTTTATTTATAAAACATATGTGCAGGAAGAAAATCATTAATAATTTTAGATCCTTTCTAAGCGTGGGGCCTTATATGGCTGTACAGGTTGTATGCTGGGGAAACTTGTTCTGATATGACTTAAATTACAACGATAGTGATGATAAAATGAAATATAACAACAAGTAGTAAGTCTTTCTGACATGATTCGATGCACCCCATATTTTTGCGTACTTTATCTTTTAAAATTCTTGTCACAATCTTATGTGGTTTGTATTATTCACCCCATGTGAATGAGCAAACAGAGCCTTGATAAAATGAAGCAATTTGTCTCAAACAAGAGCATACGAAGATACAGCTACAATTCGAACTTGGACAGTCTTCATACTGTAGAACCTACCCATTGTTAACAAAAGAGTAACCTGGATACAGATTTCTTCAGGTGTCTGGGTTTGTATGTATACGTGTGCTATGAGCTTCTTGCAGTCGTGACCTTATACTCCATTGGTGAAAATATGGATGTTGTTGTTACATGCTAAGTAGTCATTTCTGACCCCTAGTGACCTTCTGTACAGCAGAAGAAAATACCACTCAGAGCAAGGGGAACAAAGTAACCAAGTCCTCGAGGAATCCTGAAAATTCTGACTTGGGGGACAGGGCTTGATCAACCTCATCAGACTTGATCAGAAAACATACATAAGGGTCAGCAGACAGACCTGGAGCTATCTATTGTTTTTTTATTCTTGCTTTGTTTTTGTTTGTTTGTTTTTCTTTTTCTTTTATCTGATGGCTATCTATGTAAGATAGGCAAGGTGAACAATGGGACCAGTGGTTCTGCGGAGATGGGAGAGGAATTGGTAAAGAGGGGGAATGGGAAACCAACAAACTCAGAGATAAGGGAACAACAAGTGATCCAAAATTGATGGCAAGGAGCGCATATAATGCCTGGTGGAGTTTAATTAGGTATAATATATCTGAGAGGAATTACGGAGAACTGAATGGGGGGTGAGACTGATAGTGGAATAGGAGGAGGGTGGAGGGAAATGGAGGAAAGAGGTGGGAGGCAAGGGCTATTTATAGAGGTATGGCTTTGGGCATGCATATATGTAAATATATCTATTTATAATGAAAGGGATAGAGGCCATTGCACATATTTATGTTAAGTATTAAGATAACAGACAGACTTTGGACCTCTACTCAAGGCCTCCCTTAACACAAGAATATTTTGTTCTTATAAACTAACACTTTTTGACATTTGCCTTCCTGATATGATCCCTAAAGAAAAAAATGGTGCATAAGCTGGTGGTGAAGAGAGAGGATGTTGTCTGACTATCAACAGATATAGAGTCTGAGGCCTTAAAGGCTTGAAGTTAAACAAGCAGCCATCTAGAAGGGAAGCAAATAAGCTCACATGAAAGAAGCACACCAGCCTGTGTGATCATGAGGTGTTGATGGGATCAGATATCAAAAGACCCAACACAAACAACTATATAAATATGAACAAGGTGGGTGTGTTAGTCCAGGTAGACTAGAGAAACAAATTCATAAACATGCAATCGGATATAAGGGAAAGGTTTATATACAAGAGGAATGGAACATTGAGAAAACATCCCAACCCAGTCCAGTTCAAGGTCATAAGTCAGATATTAGCCCATATGTCCGATACCAGTCTATAAAGTCTCCTTCCAACTTAACAAAGCATGTGCAATAATACCAGGACAATCATAGGCCAGTGGGTACAGAGTCTTATGTATCCAGCAGCAGTAGAAACATCCCGGCACTGGCAGGGGTCTCCCCATAGCTCATTATTTCCAGGGTTCATGGTTCATCAGCAGTATCCATTGGTGATAGAAGCATCTCAGCACTGGTAGGGGTCTCTCTGTGACTTCTCCAGCCCCAGAGGTCTGGTTCCATCAGGGCAAGCCCATGTGGTTTCTCCTCCGACTCCTCCAGTCTCCAGGAATCAAGATCCATCAGCATGCTGTCATCTCATCTTGTCAGTAGTTATTCTCTCAGGAACTCAGTCAAGTCTCACTTCTCCAGTTGGAAACTACTGTGAGACTTCCCAGAATTCTCAGAAGAAAGTCATACCCACACAGAGGCCTCACTAGCTATCTCCAGAGTGACAGGCTAGCCTCCACCCCTACACTTCCAATTATGAAATTGACATCAAGTACATGACTGCCACAGGGGGGTTGGAATGGAGACCCCAAAGTGACCTGATTTTAAGCAGGACGCCATTGACCGGGGGTGGGATGGGGTGGTGTTCCTGATTAAGAATTTGGTCCATGTGGAACAACAAAAATGTTCATAGAACTCAAAAACAGTATTGTAATATATTTATTTTAATTTTAAAATGCTGTGGGACATTGTTAAATTGTTAAAAAGCGGGATGTCTGGTCACCTTACAAGCCCATCTGTAGGCAATTGGACATTTCCTCCACAGAGGGGTCATAAGGAAGATAGGACTGAACCAAGGAGTATTATAGCACTGATGAAACACATATCATGCCTCTAGTTCCTGAATGCTTTCTCCACCTCCTCACCCCCACACCCCACCCCCAACTACCTGACAAATCTGACTACATTGGTACAGATAAAAACTCTCAACACATGGAATTCAGGACAGATAGACTCCTCAGGAGCAGCAGTGGGAGTAGCAGTATCATGAGGGTAGGGGGGTGGTTGGGGTGAAGAAAGGGGGAGGAAAAGGGAACTTATCACAAGGTTGGATATATAGTCCCACTCCCCACCCCACAAAGAGGATGAATGACAGAAATGTGGGGAAGGGAGACAATGGAGAGTGTAAGATATGAAATAATAACAATCAAGAATGGATTAAGGATAAATGAGGGTTGAAGGGTGGGGGAAGCGTGGGGTAAAAAAAGAAGCTTCTACCAAGGGTTCAAGTAGAAAATGTTTTAATTGTACAATACATGTACAATTATGCTTGATAAAATTAATGTATGGAATGTTAGAAGAACAATAAGAGTCCCCAATTAAATTATTTCAAAACAAAACGAAGCAAGAACCTGTACCACCATTACACTTTTGATTATGTTTAAGCCTATTTTTGCAGTCACGGTGTCAATCCTTCTTGTTAAGGGTCTTCTTTCTTTTTCTTCAGGGAAATGACTCTTGATAACACTTCTACAGTTTGTGAGATGAATTGTTCATTACGCTATCAAATTTGATAAAACTTCCAGGGAAAAGTCTCTTGATAATATGTCTAAAGTACAGGAGATGAACTGTTCATTACTTAATCAAATTTTATCAAAATGTTTCTGTCTCGCTTCTCCCGTGGGGACCTTACTGACTGATACATTGGCATGCTCTGCTTAGTTCCACAGATTGGTGATTCTCTGCCCATTTTGTATTTTTTACTACTTTGCCTTCAAGTTCACTAATCTTTTCTTCCACAATGTCTAATATATTGATCACGTCAAATGTATTTCATTTCATATATTGTAGTTTTATTTTTTTATTTTTTCGGGGGGCATCACTGCCCTCTGGTGGTGTGAGTAGGAGGCCCAGCCTTTGCTCCTGTGGAGCCGCTGCTGGAATTGAACCTCCATTCCAGTGGGCCGCAGTCCTGTGCACAACCACTACGCCACCGGGGCTCAGCCCGTAGTTTTAATTTTTAAAGTTTAATTTTGACCTTTTTTATATCTTGCGTGCTTAATTTCTTGTCTATTTTCTTAAATGCATAGGATGTAGTTGTAACTGTTTTTAATATTCTTGTTTACTAGATCTATCATCTTTTTCTTGTATAGATCTATTTCTGTCGATTAATATCTTTATCATGGTGGGTTCCATTTTACTGTTTGTTTTTAATTCAGACATTTTCTGTTGAACATCAGACATCGTAGGTTGAGGAATAGATTTATTTCATTATTATTACGTTTTGTATTTCTATAAAGTTCACACAGTACCAGGTAGGCTACTCAAAAGATATTTTCCTCTTTTTTGACCCATTTTAAAGCTGTTTGAGTTTAAAAGGAAAAGTGAGGGGGAAATGCACATGATTTAAGCCCCTGGTGAATCTCTTTTGAACTTTCTCTGATCTGTGGTTATTTGGAAAAAGTTTGACCCTTTCAGGTCTTATTTTGATGTTTTGTTAGGTAGTACGACGCCAGTGTTTAGTCAGGGGCTAATTTTGTTTCATGACTGAGGAAAGCATACATTTTTAAAAGTTTCATAGGCACATAATCTACATATCATTCAACTCAATAGTTCAATTATATCAAGGATTGTAAAATCATTACCACAATCCATTTTAGAATATTTTCTTCTTTTTTCAACAGTTTATTGGCATATTGGTATTCATATACTATATGATTCAATACTTCAACCACACCAAGGAGAGTTGTATAATTATCCCAATTCATTTTAGGACGTTTTCTTCGTGACTAGATTTAGAACTTTTTCTTCATTCTCATCATTATCAGCTTCCCATTTCTTCCCAACCTCCCCGACCATACCATCAAGGAATCATTAATCCAGTTACTATCTCTATAGATTTGTCTATCCTGGATCTCACATACAGAAAAACATTAAAAAGCAAACAAAAATTAACAACAATAACAAAGTATTCAGATAAAAACCTCAAGGTAAAAGAAAGAAGAAAATATTTTAAACTAGCACATATTAAAATGATCATAAGAGAGATCAAATGATAGATACTGCATCTGCAGCAATCCCCTTTTTCTATGCATTCTGCAGGATGGCAAAGCTGGTCCCTGGTCAGAAGGGGTTCACCAGGGACTTAATCCATGTGCAATCCCCCCTCACTTTTTCTTTTAAATGGAAACAGCTTCAAAATGGGTCAAAAAGGAGGAGAATATTTTTTTGAGTAGCCTACCTGGTACTGTGCAAATTATGAAGTTTTCACTTTGGTTTTGTTTGGAAGAAAAATTATTCCCAGGCCTGTGTGAACTGTGTGGACTAAGATTAACCCCTCTTGAGAGTTCAAGAGGACTTTCTTCTGCTTTGGACATAACTAAGAGGCTTTCATAACTTTGTCCACGAGGGCCTAAATTTCTAACGGATTTGTTTTTTTTATACATGAGACACTGGTGGAAAAATCTGTTTCAGCATGTGGATGCTCATGGTTTGTATATGCTACCTATGCTTAGCAATAGTTTCACTGACATACAATTCATGTACCACATCATTAAATAATTTGAATATATTA